>OZ024891.1:28045128-28335128 GCA_964017195.1 Siderastrea radians | reverse complement strand
GAAAGCCAACTGAAAAAAAAATACAATGTTTATTTTTAGACATCATAGGACGCGTAATGGTGAAAAGACCTTGAAAACCATATCCTGTTGGGCGGCACATACCCCTTTAGGCTAAATTAGGGAATGCTCCCACCACAACTAAACGAGACTCAGAAGCCGATAAATTTCTGATGACGAGGACGAGGCCATTACAGGTCAAAATACTATTCCACTGTAGTTACCAGACCTGGACGACAAGTACGTACGTACCTTCGCATGGATTTATGTGGTACGTTACAAGAAATTACCCTTCCTTGATGACAAGATTGAAAACTCAGGAAAAAAAGCAGTTTAGTGTCTGTTCGCTTTGTTCATTGAGAAACCATTATGCGAAAAATTAAATGGATATCAAATAAATTTCAAGTGAGCTGTGCTTCTTTAGTTATTATAGCAGGTCCAAAAAGGGGCCAAAAACGAATATTTAAGGTTAACATTTAATTACTAACAACCAGTTAATTAAACAACTGACAAATGGACCAAAATTTAACTGACAACTGACAAATGGCCTAAATTTTAAACGACAACTGACATTTGAAACCCGCCAACCAGACCCTCTATTGAATATTACTCTGAAATATTACCGAGCGTGAAATTATAATATATAGATTTAGCCAAGCCTAAGAGCGGAGCTCCACATTCTCTGTTTTGTTTTTTGTTTGTTTTTTTTTTGTTTTTTTTGCTGTTACTTTATAATTTGTGAAAATAATCTCACTCAAGTCGTTAAATAAAAGAAAACTCGAAAAAATTCATGTTCCCGCTGAGTATCGCACTCGACTCACCGGCAGCGCAGGCCGGAACCCGGAATCTTACCACTTGGCCACAAGTTAGTTTTACTACTTATCTCTTTTCTGTGACAATATGCCTATCGACGTAAACATGCTGGTGTTTTCCCGGGGAAAATGAGTTCGGACCGCCGCAATTACTATGGTTGTGAACAGAAAAAAAAACAGAGGGCACTAGCCGTGCTATATTTAGAGTCGGGACGGCTGCAAAATGCTGCGAACGCAAGCGTTGTGCCGACCGAGTTCGCAGCAGAACCGACAACAAAGATGAAGTCCTCGAAGAAAAAATTTCGTAACTTGAACTTTTCGCCTTCCACCATTTATAGATATTTGATATTTTTTCTCAAGTTTAAAACTTCAACACTTTCGAACAATCGTTTTGCTGCATGCACCGGTTGCCCGAAAGCACTGCGCGATTTCCCGCCAAGAAAAGATGATATTCTCCTCCCCCGGGACTACCCTCACCCTCCCCCAGAGTCTGTACGGACGGACGGGCGTACCCTGAAGTCAAAACCAAATTTTCTCGCATCGATAGGATAGCAAATGTGTTTACCAATGGTGCTCTGCTGGGGCGATACGCGCGCGAGTTCCGCTACCACTCACTGATAAACCACACAAGTTATTGCTCTAAACAGCAGGGACCCAGGCAGGTCCAGACAGCCTAGTTATCGGATAAATCAGCGCTTAAAAATAATGAAAGTGTCTGCGACATAGCCCGATGATACAGCTAAGTTCTCCTTTTGGGAATACCGAAGATCTCGCGAACATCAGCGAATCTACGTCAGCCCACTGACGAAAATAATCACAGGAATGTGCTCAGGAATGCGCTCCACTCCAGTAGTTGCGATAGCAACAACGAGATAAAAACAAAAAGGTGCTTACAGTTTAACAGTCTTAATTCGACTTCTTATCGCGATCCAGTGGTCTCTTTTGACTGCGTTTGAGACGACGTTGTTTTGTGATAATGTCGTCTCAAAATGCTGGCTTGTGATTGGTTCAAAAACTGCCATGACAATGCAGACAAGGTCAAACTTCAAAACTTTTCTTCACAAAACCGCCGGCAAAATTTTAGTTTTTGCTCAGTAACATACTTGGAAAAACCTTTATTTCAATATGATTCATCCCTACGAGCAACTTACCTCGACAGATTGCCCAAAATGTAAGTGCTTAAACTTTAAAACTGTATATTTTTCTTTAAAACAACTTGCTTTTCGGCTTTTATTTCATTATGCGAGCGCTGTCTTGCGTTATCATTTGTGTTCAACTTTCAGCCTGGAAAAGAAGATGATTTCCACGTTATTGATATTCTATTATTTTGTCGATCCCCGTCGTTTGAAAAAATTTATGTTGATGCACTGAAAGAGTTTATTTTGTTTCACTAAACCATTTTTATTTGAAAAGCGGCGAATTCAAACAATTTGTTGCAACCCAAAATTGTTTTCGTGAGCAGGTATCGCGCCTGCAAATCTTCGCGACAAGTAAGAATTTCTATTTTGATCAACGGAAATTATTGCCCTGGCTTTTTGTTTTTTTCGCGACAAAGAGACATGGATCGCGACAAAAATTAAATTTGATTTTGAGACGACGTTACGGCTTTGTAATGACGGCGTTGGGAGAAAATATATTCCGTATTGGGCTTCGTCGCTTCGCGACTCCGCCTAATACGGAATATATGTTCTGCCAACTAGCCGTCATTATAAAGCCGTAATGTCGTCTCAAAATCGAATTTAGTTTATACTGTTATACTGTACTGCAGCATCACACCAGCCACATCATAATCTTCCAAAGACCTAGTTTGCGAATCATGAAAAAGATCTGTTTAGAATTGAAAATACACGTTCCACAGCAGCTGAGGATGGTTGAATGAGAAAGAATCTCTGGGCAGCAGCAAGACCAGCAGGGAACAGCAGAATTGTTCTCTTTCCACAGTTCAAGTGCATTTCGGGATTGAGTCACGTGACGGGTTAGGTGGCGCCATTATCCAAATTTTCTCCCAATTGTTCTTTTTTCCCGAAAAAACGGCCCTATTATTCCCAAAGAAATTTCCGAATAACGGTGGGTGGGCTTACCAGTTAGCTTGCGTACAGCCTCTAGCGGGCGGCTGTACACAAGCACCGGATTCATTCTGCGGGCGGGCGGAAGCTTAGGCTTTTACAGTTTTCAGCCGCAGTTTTATTTTTTATCACAGCCCACGCTAAAATGGAAACCGGTTTGGCAATCAATATAGCTCAGATTCCATGCTAGCGGAATCACGCTAATGAGCTTGAGGAGTCAACCAATCACGCTCATGCCTCCCATAACCTGCCATATATGATCAAGCTTTGTACCATTTGCGATGTTATCACTTTTATTTCAATGACCAAATCAGCCTATGCAGTGAGATGAGAACTTGCAAATCATACCTAAACGGAAACGATTGGATGAATCTGGCCCTATTTCCGATGGACCGCAACTCACTGTTAGAAAATTACACCTTCCTGACATGTTTCGGCCAAAATTTTTCGTCACTAGGAAAGTCTGCGAAATGGCAAAATCACAAGCATGCAAAAAGAAATAAAATAAAATAAAAGCATCGGGACTGAGCACGAAAACTCGAAAACGTGTTCTGGTTCCTGTTTACCGGTTCAAACACCATATCAAATTCAGAACTGTGCCCATGCCGGAAATCAAACTTTGGAGAAATGGCCCTTAAGGTGCCCCGAGGGTATTCATAGAATAATGTAAAACTCTAAATTTTATGGCGATCCAACTCAATTTGTGTTTGTTGTTAGAGGTTTTCGAAAGCCTCTTTTCTAAATGAAAATGCGATTACTTTTTCACACGCGAAGATGAATTTTTTCTCGGGATAACTCGTGCATTACACCAGATCAGCTCAACAGTCCGATGTACTTTTGCAGTTATATTCCAGTCTGAGTGGCCCTGTCATTTTGAATAGAAAGTCGGTCCATATAAAAAACTGTCGAGAGGGTCTTAATGGGGAGGGGGGTACAAATGTCAGTTGTCAGTTAAATTTTGGCCATTTGTCAGTTGTCAGTTAAATTTTAGGTCATTTGTCAGTTGTCGGTTAATTGACTGTTAATAATTAACCATGTAACTAAATTATTTCTTTCTGACCCACAATTTAGCTAAAAAGAAACATATAACGTAAAATATATCATTAATTCGAAAATTGATACATTAACGACTTATTTTTCTCAGAGTTTGGAGTTAAAATCATTGGAAGTGGTTCTATCATTATTCTCCTCCACACAAACTTCTGCTTGCCCATGCGCTACATTCCTTTCTAACCGCTTAGATGATCAAAATTTACATTCAAAATATTGAAAAGTAGATCGTAACAAAGGCAAACAAATTGGGTAAAGTTCTTTATTACGATAAATTTGACTGGGTTCTGTTTGGCAATGCCTCGATGGTGATTGGCATGGATGAAATAACCGGAAAGAAATACTGCACTCGGGCTGACAGGCGTCTGTGGGGAACAGACTAACAAACAAAATATACTTTTTCTTGTCTAAATTTTAGTCAGCTCATGAAAGTTGACTACTATAAGCGTACCTTACAAATCCAGGCGGAAATGGGCGCGTATTGGCCGCCCAGATCTTGAAACAGTAATAAGCGCGAAATCTTCGCCCTCCCTATCAGAAAAGTCATCTTCCGAGTCAGTTTCATACTCATCTGGCGGAGGTTGCACTTCAGCAACTGCCACTGCAACTTGACAGTCGTCCAAAAATGTGACTTCTGCCACATCCCCACCTTCAGATGTAGCTTGAACGCACTTTTTTTCTTCCTCTCTAGTAGACACTATCAGATCCTCAGTGTTAAAATCATTCTCTAGTCCCACCATCCAGCATGCTTGGTAGTTCCAGCTTCCACTGGTCGTCTGTGGTGATGGCGAAGTTGTCGCTTTTCCTACCCGGCTTCGGTGCCATTCGGTAAACCTTGGTGTCAAAGTCACCAAGCCCGTATTTACTTGCCAATTCCTTGAGTCCAAGGAATGACACAAGGTGTTTTTTGAGCGCATGAACCGTATTTACATCATTTATCGGCATACGACTTCTATGTCGTTTGAAAGCCGTATCCGAGACAATGTGGTAAAAGCTTACAATAGCTTTTACAACGTCAGCATTAGCAGCCCTACACCTTATTCATAAATGGCAGGAAGAACTTTATTCTTTTGTCTTTTTGTTAATTGGCCCTTGTTGCCTCGATCCTATCTGCAGAATTCAAAGGAATATTTGGCTTAAAACGAGGCAACAAGGGCCAATTAACGTGGAGACAAAACAATAATGTATTTTCCGCCATTTTGGAATAAGGTGTATTGTGTAAGCTGGCGCCTGTTCAGCGTAAATTGGAGATCGTAGCTGGTAAAATGACCCTGATGTGCATGGGTCATACGGTAAATTGTTAACGAAATATGACACCCTAGCGTCCCGCTGCTAAGATTTAGTATAAAACGTACATTTGTTTGACGAAAAGAGTCAAACTGTGTTATTTACAACGGGGTTTGTAGGATATTAAGGACAGTTAGGTCAGTTGTCAGTTGTCAGTAAAACCCACTACAAATGTCAGTTGTCAGTTAAATTTTAGGTTATTTGTCAGTTGTCAGTTAAGAATTTGGCCATTGTCAGTTGTCAGTTAACCCCATCCAGACCCTCTGTCGAATGTAGTCCTGTTTTATCACCTTTTAAACACGTGATTGAAATATAGTGTCTGCTTTGGTGGACTCAGATATTTATTAGGTTCAACTGTTGATTCAGATGTCGGACTTAATTCTTGGCACTTTAGCTCGTTGAACAGCTGTACAAACAAAATTTGCCCAACTTTTGGTGCTAAAAAAGGCAACTGAAAACCCAGACTGGTTTAAAATAAATTAACCCACTCAACTATTGTCCCAAAGAAAAGCTTAAACTCAGAATCTACTAGCCTGTTCCAGGCGTTCAGATAGTGAAGCGCGAGCGAAAAATATAGCGAGCGAAAGAGCGGGAAAAACGTGGGGAGACTGGGGAAGGAGGCGAGGGAACGCCTGTGAAATTAATTTGCATAAACCCATGCCGCCTACTTTAGACTCCCGACAGCGGCAGAGAAACATGAACCCAGGGTCAGGTCAAAGTAAACAAGAAAGTTATGTAATTATGCTTACCGAAATAGGTTTCACCCCAGTTTGAAGCGTTGGGTTGAGTACAAAACAAGAAAAGTAGATTATGCTTTATCTGACACGCTGAATGAACATTGCAAAAATTTCTGCGATACGGAAACGCAAATGTAAGTGTTAGAAAAAATACAATGAAACTGCACTACTAGACCAATAAAGGTAACGAGAATCACAGACGACTTTACATACGCATCGGTTTATCAGTTTAATAAATAGAAAGCTTTTCACTCTGTGACATAATGAACTTCATCGTCTCCATCGATTGCGATGGCTACGCCGAACGATTTGTTTGTTATAGTTATTTTCTCCATTCCTTCGACGGCAGGCTTTCAGGACTTTCATAAACGATCTAGCCGATCCATTTTTGCCGCTTCTTCTTTGTATTCTTCTTCATCTACTCCGATAGCCATCGCTTTAATTCCGAGCTTTGAAGCTGTTCTACTTGGTCTTTCATGGTCGCAACAAGCGGAGTAACAACAATTATGGTAGAAACAGCTTTTCTTTGCAATGTGTCGATTATTTTTTAACCGTGGAAAAAGTTGAAAGATCAAGCTATTTCCAAATCCTGTTGGAAGAATGGCGATGAGACCTCTTCCCAGAAACACGTTTTGAAGAAATCTTTTTATTCTATACGTAGAGCATCCACATTTGCGAATCTTTAAGCGGTTGCCGTAATACATATTCAACCGTGCGAGGATGCCCTCCGTACCAGCACGTCATATCGCATTTCTTGTCTGCGTCAACAACCCTCTGTTGTTGACAGGAGGTGTCAAATTTGGCTAATCGGAGGGTATACCAGATACTGGTATACCGCCATGAGCTTTTTAAAATTAATTTCACAGGCGTTCCCTCGCCCTCTTCCCCAGTTCCGCTCGTTTTTTCCCGCAATGTCGCTCGCTATATTTTTCGCTCGCGCTCTACTATCTGAACGCCTGGAACAGGCTAAGAATCTACGTACCATTTTGACTGAAACTTTTCACGTGATCACTACAGCATTTCATATGCACAATATTGATTGATTACAAGATAGAGGAAAGGAGAGGGAAAGGTGTTGAACTACTTGTCTCTTGGAAATGATCGTTCATCTCAGACAGAATTAACAACAAAAGGAGTGTATAACCAAGAGTTAATGTAAGAGTGGAGCTTAGCGACTAATTACGAGATTCTTTTTCAATTCATTTAATTCAGCAAATGTCCTTTGTTAAATTCTCAATCTCGGTCATTGAATTTCTAGCTCTCTGATTGGTTCACAACACACAGATTGCTAGCGAAGAGCCATGATTTTTGCCTTATTAGGAAAATGGATGTAATGTATAGGGCCGCGGCCCTCAAGTTTTCGCCACGAAGGAAAAGTTAGCAAATATATCGCCAAAGTTTCAGAATTGATTGTAATTGAGAATTTAATAAAATAATCATTCCACTTGCGTTCCCTTTGTGACTGTAATGTCTGGTTGCAATTAGTAAGTTCGAAGTATTAGTTCATTATAATATTTGTGTAGCGTTGGCCATTCCACGTACGCATAAACCACGGTTTGGGCTAGCTTGTTCGCAGAGATTACAACTTACAACTTCAACTGCAATAGGCCTAGCTATAAAAATCCAGATTTTTTGGGGATTTTTAGAACTTCACGGGACTTTTGGAAAACTGTACGACTTTTTGAGATTTGGAGGGACTTTTGGAGATTTTGGTGAACATTTTCAAGGTTTTTTTGTTTATTTGTCACAAAAAAGCTTGAAACGTGGAAGCTTCTTCACAAGCAATCTTTAAGCCTTTGTTTGCAGCGTTTTAATGCCCCCTCACTACGGTGGCCCACAACTGTCACATCAAAACAAAATGCTCGCATCAAATTCAAATCACTCACAACAAATTAAAAATCACACACAGCAAATTCAAATCACTCACAGCAAATTACAAATCACTCACAGCAAATTACAAATCCACCACAGCAAATTACAAATCGTTCATATCAAATTCAAATCGCTCACATCAAATACAAATCGCTCACAGCAAATACAAATCGTCGACGGCAAATACAAATACGGTCAGTGAAAGACTGCGGACTGCGGACTACGGACTGCGGACTGCAGACTACGGGTCAGGGGTAAGATGCAGACTGCAGACTAAGGGTAAAATGTAGGCTGGGGGTAAAATGAAGAATGAAGACTACAGACTGCAGACCAGGGGGGAAATGAGAGAAAAGACAGCCTGAAGTAAGTCTGCCCTCTTAGAAGTTTGTAGAAATCTATTAAAATCTATTAAAGATGGTCAAAATGTTTGCCATTTTCTTTTTCATGCTCTAATAGGAAAGTTTGTTTACTAACTGAGGAGTAGAACAGTTTTCCACCAAGAATTGTCCGGGGATACGTTGTTCATAAAAGAGTTTTGCTTCAACTTCAAGCCGTAGATTGTTCAGAATTTGATCGGACTACGCAAAACAACCTGTGTCATAAGCGAATATTAAGCTCGGATGGGAATAAATCTAGCGCTAATTATTTCATTAATCGGAATCTGTAGTGTTCCAAAGGATCGCTTTTTGTGAATGAACTTTATTTGCAAATTTTGAACAATCTACGGCTTGAAGTCAAACCTCGCCGGCTACATGTGGGTCCCGGTTGCCTGGTCGGTCACCCATCCAAGTACTAACCCCACCGAACAGGGCTTAACTTCGCTCATCGTACAGACGGAAGAACTTATGGTACCTTGATCAAGGAATGGTATCTATATCATAAACCTATAAAAATCTCCAGTTTTTGCTTGAGTCACGACAGGGTGGTCTCGAATCACAATCTGTGATGTTTTTTTGTAGTGTTCCGCGATCCCAAACAATTCCTGATGTTCTGCTACCTCCAGTGGCTGTTCGGTGCCAACTGGTCTCATCAATTTCATGAACAATTCTCCGTTTCGATTTCCCCAACCTTGGTCCTGCCAAGTTACTGACAAACTCATTGTAACGCCACCGGGGAGCTCTGGTCTGTCAAAATATAGTTCAGGGCAGCACCGTCCTTTCGTTCCGTAAATCCGAAAATCTTCTCCTGTCCATTTTTCGTTTGAAAAGACAAGTCGAGGCATCAATGAATGCATGCGTCTTGACGTTCGATCTAAACGTACAATGTCTTTAGGTTCGAGGAATCGAGTAATATTTATCAATACTAAGTCGTCTAAAACCTCCATGGAAATGCAGACTTATTGACAATTGCCGTCACTTAATCTTTGTGTTGTCAATAATACAACGCGGACTAAGTTATTTTGCATTCTCGACCCCAGAGCACTTCTCTTTTGCGCATGACGGAGGGAGAGAGGAGCTCTGGGAAACCCTGAGATGGATCAGGCTGTGATTGGTCTTCCGTTAGAACAATGAAAACACTTCTGATTGGACAATCTGTTTCGTGCGAAAAATATGAATATACAACGCCGGGCAGTTGGCGCGAAAAAGAAAAAGCTCTGTCGAGAACTCGAGATTACCATCGTTTTCATGTAAGCGTGGACACGTGAAGAAAAAACATGTTTTAATTGGATATCAAACGTGGCATGTTTGGCTGCCAAACATTTGAAGTTTGACCACAGGTAACCAAAGCGTAATATGAGAGTTTGTATGGAGCTGAAATTCGATCGAAAATAATCGGCGGTTTTCCTCCGAAAATACATTAAAATCAAAATAAAGTTTAAAAAACCTTACCTGTTGTGTGTTTGTTGTGTTTTTATCGCTTTTCCGAGCTTCCAGAGGCCGTTTTGGGCGATTTTCTGCTTAACGGTCGAAGCGACGGCATGTCACGTACTAAAGACAGCTAAAGGTAGGAAAACAGGAATTCAAAATTGCCAACCGACACTCGAGGTCCCGATCAAAATACCCGCTAAAAATCGATTCAATCTAAAGTCAGCGCTTTAAAACCACAACACATTTCAAAAAGGATAAATCTCCTACCTTTCTATGTGATTCAATCGTCAATTAGTTTATCTCTCGAAGTACAGCCCTGCATTAAAAACGAACTAACTTTTCGAAATCGCCGCCATCACAGGCTTGTAAGGAAAAGAGGGTCAAAACTAACGGTCAAGCCTGGGACAAAGCGCCAAATTTCGCTCCACCGGGGGACGACTTGAGTGACTTCTATGTCGCCAAATGCCAAACTCACCCTCTCTCTGGTAAGTCAAGTTTTATACCTGAATGCGACCCGCGCACGATTTCCCGCCGAAATTTGAGCGGTACAACACTTGATTTACCGGAGAGGGGGTTAGTTTGGCATTTGGCGACATATAAGTCACTCAAGTCGTCCCCCGGTGGAGCGAAATTTTGCGCTTTGTCCCAGGCTTAACCGTTAGTTTTGACCCTCTTTTCCTTACAAGCCTGTGATGGCGGCGATTTCGAAAAGTTAGTTCGTTATTAGAGCAGGGCTGTACTTCGAGAGATAAACTAATTGACGATTGAATCACATAGAAAGGTAGGAGATTTATCCTTTTTGAACTGTGTTGTGGTTTTAAAGCGCTGACTTTAGATTGAATCGATTTTTAGCGGATATTTTGATCGGGACCTCGAGTGTCGGTTGGCAATTTTGAATTCCCGTTTTCCTACCTTTAGCTGTCTTTAGTACGTGACATGCCGTCGCGTCGACCGTTAAGCAGAAAATCGCCCAAAACGGCCTCTGGAAGCTCGGAAAAGCGATAAAAACACAACAAACACACAACAGGTAAGGTTTTTAAAACTTTATTTTGATTTTAATGTATTTTCGGCGGAAAACCGCCGATTATTTTCGATCGAATTTCAGCTCCATACAAACTCTCATATTACGCTTTGGTTACCTGTGGTTTGACAGTCGTTAAGCTTGCATTCCTACCAGTGCATGAGCCAGGACCCTAAATTTGGCCAATTGGTACCACTCAGGGGGACAAAGGCTAATGTCCATGGCCGATGTAGGTCAACATCCCTAGTTTACATTTTTGGGTGATAGCATTGCCAATTGTGTCACCTTCAAGGGGAAAATGACACCTTTTATTACCCCTCCCCCCTTGGGCCATTTTCCAACGTGAGAATTATACATAGCATTCCCAACATAATTTACTTACTTTATTGTAGGGAACTGGGGAAACGACTTAACAAACAAGTCAAAAATGAAGCCCAGTTAACCAGTACGCCGTTTTAATCAATACTGTTGGACAGGGTGTAATCACATGACTGGTCACGTGAGCTTTAATAGTCGAAAACGCATTCTTCTCTTTCTAGTGCTTTCTTATTCGATAATATTACACTGTTTTATGTTTTACCCTTTTCCTACTTGCAATAGACCATTAACACAGTACTTTAAAGCCTAAAAAAATGTCTACTGTGACAACAAAATTTCACTTTTTGGCATCCTTGAAAACTAGTACCCAGTCCCCTAGATTTCATTCGAACTAAACAAAGTGGCCTATCGCTGCCAATAGGTCACATTTTGCTATTTAGTTCGATTGCGTAAATCACATCTGCTCCTACTAATTTGAATTGCTCTGAAAAATGGAAATAGAACTACGTTTCATCATGAAATGTGAAGTTTCTCTTCAATACTTTCCTTTGAGTCAGTCATTAAGTTACTGTGACGTGTTAGAGCGGTTTTGAGTGTCGTGATAGCAAAACAAAAGCAATTACTCTGACCTATTACAACAGACACAAACATCGCAATAAACCAATCAGAACGACAAGCAAATACATGTAACCAACGCCAAGCACGAAACGATTGTGAACATGTCGGGATTAGTTTTGGTTTCAATATTGATTGGTTGAGAAAGTGAAGCTGTTTTTTTTTTTTTACCAACCACAGAGCAAAGTAAGGCAAAACCAAAGTAAATGCAAATTACTTTCGACAGTCAATTGAAAACTGCTCTATTCTGGACTTGATTTTAGCACAGTAAAACATGCTTTCACACAGTATTTTTGTTCTTGAGCACCCATTAATCTTCATGTGCCAGAGTTCTTTAGTCTGACTATAAGTTCAGAGGTATTCAAATGGAACAACTGCTAGTCAGCTGTGTTTCACTTCTTCAATGTATGAACAAGTTAAAAATCCCTGAAACTGACAGTTAGGCCTGGACAGTGGCCGAAGAACATAACAATGGAGTATCAGGTATATAAGCGGACTTCTCAGTAACCACCTCCATCCTCCTCTTCTAGTCCGGCAGATAAGTGTCAAATCAGGGGTGAGTACTGCACTTTATGATAAAAGCATCAAACTCGGCACGTTGATACTAGACATCATGGGGAACATTTTCAAGATTAGAGGCATTCGGCATATGCTCCGTGACAGCAAGGAGAGGGTGGTAAAAGTATTGGGGGTAATTATTCAAAATGGCCGCCGCCAGCGATGCTTATTTGGTGTGGAAACACACAGCATAATTGTTTAAAACAAAGTCTGATCGTAACGATCTACTGAAATACGTTAAAAGATTAAAATAATGCTATCAAAAGTGGCATAGAAGGTTTCTGAGAAAGGAAAATTGAAAAGATAATTCTGAGGTCATAATTATGCAAATTAAAAATTTTGATTAATATACATTTGATGATTGCATAGCTGTAGCTTATTTTTTCACTACTATCGTCTCAAACTTCACACGAGACGATCATAAATTGTGTTTTCTCATTGGTAAAAGAATACACGACACTGCATTATTTTTCCTGGGGGCTGATAAATGGCCAGAAATGAAAAAAAAAACAATCGTCTTGAATTAGGTCTTGACTTATGGAGTTAAAAAATGGAAGTGCTACTGATTGGTCTATTTTTGGATAATTATTTATTGTCTATCTACTATACCAACCACAAGAGTAACTAAACAGCCATAGATACCTATTGCAAATAACTTCACTATGCGATGAGGATGTATATAAATTTTGTATTCACGGATTCGATTCCGCTACTTGTATAAGACAACATACTACAACCAGATATGCAGATTCATTCCTGAAAGCATTAAATGCCAAAGAAACCTTCCATGCACACCTGGTTAGCACTCGTACTCTACGGTAATAGTTCCACGCAACGCATCTAAGGTACAAAATTCTCTCAGCGCGAGACCGAGCTGTGCTGAGTTGTGCGAATACTAAGGGCGTACCATAACGATTGCAATAACTTTTCTGACAGGCGGAAGGAGTTTGACGTCCTCGCCTGGGATAGCTAGATCAATCCATCGTTAAAGGACGCTTCTGTTGGAAAACTTAAGAAGTAAAAAATGATATTTTATATCCTAGAATTGCAACGAGGCACGTGTCCTTGGTTTGCACCTAGATGAGATAATAATGCTTAAAGTTGACAAAATATCGAGCGAGTTGTAATCTTAACGGATTGTGCTACTTCATACCGCAGACGGTGACTGGTTCCAGATGATTTTTGAAGTCGATATCGCCTAACAAACCGGAATATGCGGACGGGATGTTTACTCGGTACCTTATGTAACTCGCGTAGTTCAGTGCGTCAAACAATAACAGGTGCAATGCGTGCAACATGTACTAGATGCGGTACCATGCCGTGTTTTACGGAAAGGAGAAGGTGCATAGCTAGATCGCTATAGAGTATGCTCATTGATGCTGCATGTATGCCCACCTTGCATATGCTTGCACAGACAATGCGCGCAATTTACAGCAGCACACGCAGACTTAAAGAACTAGAGCTCATCGCTACTTCCAGTATCTGATAACAAGGTGAATAATGCACGAAAGACGTTTTTCAGAGAAGATGTTAGAAAACAAATTACTACTTCAGCTGCACAGAAGTCCCTTCTGTAACCCCTCATTTAGTCACTGACAAGATACCCAGCTGGCTATTTGTGGGCCAAGTGCTGTTTTAACTGTTCAGTCCAACAAAATTCCGAATGGATGTAATTAACCACGCCGGGCCAGCATGAGGCCTGAAGCGGCACTCTAGGAATAACTTTTGTGTTTTTAATCCAGTGAAGCTCAAACTTTGCAACATAACAGACTTTTCAATTGCAAACAATGAGTTTTGTTTTTCGATTTTAACGGGTTTTGGCGGTAAAATGATGTCATGCAGATGACGTCAAAATTTTATTTTCACCGTATGACTAAACTAGTACACGATTTGGAAAGAATATGTTGAGACAAATTCAAATGTGAAAAAATAATTGAAAAAGCTTTATCGGTTCAAAAGATATTGCATTTTGAAATTTGCCAAAGTTCTAAATATAGTAACAAAATGGCGGGAAATTCAAAATTCAGATTGTCGTATCTTTTGAACCGATAAAGCTTTTTCAATTATTTTTTCATATTTGAATTCGTCTCATCATATCCTTTTGAAATCGCGCAATAAGTCAGTCATCAGGTGAAAATAAAATTTTGACGTCATTTGTATGACGTCATTTTCCCGCCAAAAACCGTTAAAATCGAAAAACAAAAATCATACGATTGTTTGCAATTGAGAAGTCTGTTACGTTGCCAAGTTTGAGCTCCACTGGATCAAAATCACAAAAGTTATTCCTAGAGTGCCACTTCAGGCCTCATGCTGGCCCGGCGTGAACAGAATGAATCAGTTAATCGAGAGCTGTAAAGGCTATAGACGAAGAAGTAAATTTGTCGATGAAAATCTGTTTTGGAAATTACTGTGCTTGTGCCGTTACCGTGGCTGACTTAAACTGACGAAAATGGAAAATAAAAGGACAAATAACTGAATAAATAGCGTGTGTAATTACGTGTTTCTACGGTCTTTAATCGTATCATAGTTCTGCCATGAAACAGTTAAACAGGTAAGCTTGAAAGTGGCCACCGAAATTATTGAGGAGAAAACGAAATTGTGGTTAAATGATTCGACCAGTGTAGTTGAATTAACTAGATATCTAATTTGCATAATTTTGACCTAAAATAAAACGATCCCCTGAATTCAGTTAAATCAGCCCGAAAAATGTTAATGTTTTGTTTTGATGGGAAATTAAACAAGCAGACATAACTAAAATGACAATTCAACACTGTATCAAGTTAATTTTGCTTCATTTTTCCAATAACAGCCTTTATAGTCTGAATGGCGGTCTATTGAAAAACCCCCCTCCCCCACTCCCAGCTGCCACAGATCCTATCCAGATTGCCTCTAATCTTTAAAACGTTCCCTACGATACCTAGTATTGATGTGACAAGTTTCATGCTTTTATCATAAAGTGCAGAGTAGTTTCAACTATCTGCTAGACTAATTGTATTGCGACACACTAAAGGTTTCAGCCATTTCTTTTCAGCCTCAGACTGGATTGCGCGTAGGTGTATCAGCTTGTTTGGGTAGGTATTTGTTACCAAGGGAATGAACTGTTTCCAGATGAGCCGCAGTAAGGCCTGGTATATGCACCTGTGAACTCGAATAGCACGATTGCACATCTCCGTCGAGGACGCCTGAGACTGAACTTTCTGTGATTATCCCTGACTCAGTGCAGATATTGCGCAAACCAGTGTCTCGGAACCGTTTGCCAATTATGGATAGAAGGTTGAAAATTGTATGAAAAGTTCCCAGGCTGAGACGAACTTCAGCGTAGAGATCTTTGTGCTTCCAGGCGACCTCACAAGCTTTGGCGTAAAGTGCTTGGTCCATGACAATCACAATCTTAGGTAGATTTAAAATCTCCCGGTTTCTTCAGGAGCTGAGTCACGGGAGCATTTAATGCAGGAAGATATCCAACAGCATCTTGCTGAACCGGTTCATGGCTATGAAATGTTAAAGCCAGTCCAGCTTGGGAACCGCTGGTTGTCTTCTTTAACCAGTCTTGTAATAAGCCAAAGTAGGTCCTTTCTTCAAGAAATCTGTTCCTGGCCACCATAATCAATCTTAGCTGTTCTAAGGGGCTGTGGTCCTACCCTGTCTCCTGGGATGTATGTAGCTAGAGGCTGAACTTCGTGCGTGATGGTCCTCTGCTTTCATTTGCTGATAACTGGAGGCTGTATACTGGGCAGTTGTGGTCCGAATACCTTGGGTTAGACAGCAATTCCATTAACACGGGAAGTGGTTCCCTTTCCTGTGAGTGTCTCCTCTAACCTGTCGATGTTATCCCATGCCAGGTTGGGGAACACGTTAGGTTGAATAGTCCCTGGAAGAACCACCTTCTGATTCAAGTTTGATGCCATCTTCTGTAGGCACAAAGCTGTCAGTTTCTTTTTCGAGCTCAGAATAGGACACACCATGTCCAAGTCTATTCAGCATCTGTGTTAATTCTACATTTTCAGTCAGCGTTTTCACCCCATACGACAATAGAATGTGTTTAGGAGGTTTGCTTTGGCCATAGGTGTTGCATAAATGAGATCTTGGCTGAAAGACAGATTAACTGCGGTGCAGTCACCAAGCAGGACGCCAGTAAAGAATCTGACCAGGCATTCTGGAACTGGGAAATTGTTTGGCACAACATATCCTCGATGAATTGGCCATGGGGTGGTATACTTTGGTGTACTTCATTTCCGTAATGGAACGTCGGATGTGAGCAGAACACTTATCAATGACATTTGTACTATCTCAGTGTGGTTGCAAGCCTGTGGCTTTCAAGTTCCTTTTCCAAAAGAAGATTTTCTTTAGCCCTCTACCTAACTTAAAAATTGCCTGATATTTCAATAAAAAAGTCTAACCTGAATCTCTTCATTACACACTTCAATCGTCTGAAGGGTCAGTTATGCATTTTTTTACGGTTTCTTCATGAGAAACCTCAGCTCACGTAAAACAACTCCACTTGTGGCTGTGACACGAGGCAAAGTGGACAGCGGCTCGGACTGAAGGCTCATAAAAACTTTTTCAGTGCATAAAATTTATCATTACAAGTTCGCAAAGAAAAAAATGAGTCGTTTTTATTCTTATTTTGCAGAAGATAAATCCCACACCCTAGATGGGTAGGCCAGTAGAAAATCATGCTTAACTGGAAGTACAGGAAAGGACCAAAAAGGTCAAGAAGGCTCTTTTAGGGGCCATCACAAAAATGAAAGTCTTGTAATCTTTTATTTTCAATTTTGAATTGTCCATTAATGCAGGCTCTCCCATGCCCCTGTGTCTGTTTTTTTCCAAGACACAATACCGAGGGGAAATTATAATCCATTTAATAGTCTTTTTAGCAAGGTATGCCAAAACGTGAGGCAAAGTAGCTCAAAAAACAAAAAAAGAAAAAGAGAGAAAGAAAGAAGGAAAGAAAGAAAGAAAGAAAGAAAGAAAGAAAGAAAGAAAGAAAGAAAGAAACGTTTTGTCTTTTATAAGCCGCGATTGAGGTGACAAAGTCTCCAATGAGCTGACGGGCCTCTTTCGCTCACCTCACTTAGGTTACTTTTTTGTCACCCAGTGGCTAATGCTTCCTGGCAGGAGTCCATATTTTTCATTGACGTGAGTAATGGGCTCCTGTTACTGCGGATTATTATTATTTCAGAATAAAACCTAGACGAGGCAAGTACCTCGTCTTGCCCCATGACACCCTACGGTTTTGACACCATAACACCAGATCAGTACAACAAGCGAAGTGTGATGTTTGAAATCATTGAAAAGCTTTTGCAGTTATTTTTCCAATAGCCCTATCGTCGTCAGAGCGAATCGGATTTGCTCTGACGAAGGGCTAACGCTCGAAACGTCAGCTTTCAATGTCTTTACGGTGGCCCATCTACCTTATCAACTCAGTTGATAAATCCAAAATTTTGTGTTTAACCTCCCCACCGACGCAGCACCACAGTTTCTTTAGAAACTAACCCCCCTTTGTTTGAACTTGGACTTGTTTTATCAGCTTTCCAACATATGGGGAAATTGAACATCTATTTGGGTGGACTCACTTCATTCGTGGCACTTTAATTCAACTTAGGCCGGAGAAACAGCTCAGTACAAACAACAGTCTTTGCCGATATCTGGTGCCAAAAAAGGCAACTGAAAAGGAATTGTTTTAAAATGAATTTACCCACTTAATCATCACCCCCAAGAAAAACCTCAAACTCAGAATCTACCATTTTGTCAAACTTTTTGTGTTATCACTTTAAACATTTCATATACAATATTGGTTGATTACCAGATAGAGGAAAGGTGTTGAACTACTTGCCTCTAGAGTTAAGAGTTAACGTAAAAGTGGAGCTTAGAGTTTATAAAACCCGACTAATTGTGAGATTCTTTTTCAATTCAATTAATTAAGCTCATGAACTTTATTAGATTCTCAATCTCGGTTCTTGAATTTCTAGCTTTCTGATTGGTTCACAGCACATGGATCACGAGCGAATAACCCTGATTTTTACCTTATTAGGAAAATAATGAAAATGGATGTAATGTATAGGGCCGCGGCCCTCAAGTTTTCGCCAGAAGGAAAAGTTTGCAAAAACGTGGCCAAAAAATTTAAAAATTGATTGTTATTGAGAATTTAATAAAATAACTATTCCACTCGCGCTCCCTTTGTGACCCTAATGTCTGGTTGCAATTAGTTAGTTCGAAATATTAGTTCATAATAATATTTGCTTGCACGTACAAGTTTATTGCTTGATATACAGATCCGCGGCTGGCGCATGCACAGATACTTGTATTCCTACAGTACATAAGGTTTTAATCAGTGCATCACCTTGCACACTGTAGCAACAGCGCGGAAGTTCTTTACCGTCAGTTCATGGCCTCCTCCACCTCCAGCATTTCTCATGAACCTGTAAAAATCTCCTTTCTTTGCTTGAAGCACGACAGGGTGGTCTTGAATCACAATTTGTGATGATTTTTCGTGGTGTTCTGCGATCCCAAACAATTCACGGTGTTCTGCTACCTCCACTGGCTGTTCGGTGCCAACTGGTCTCATCAATTTCAAGAACAACTCTCCCTTTCGATTTCCCCAACCTTGGTCCTGCCAAGTTACTGACAAACTCAGTTTCTTGACACCACCAGGAAGCTCTGGTCCGTCAAAATATAGTTCAGGGCACCAATGTCCGCTGCTCGGACCGTACAACCGAAAGTCTTCTCCTAACCATTCTTCGTTTGACAAGACAACTCGAGGCATCACTGAATGCATGCGTTTGGACGTTCGACTCAAACTAATGATGTCTTCAGGTACGAGGAATCGAGCGATATGTCGCAAGGGTAAGTCGTCTAATCCTTCCATGAAAAAGCAGACTTGTCGAACGACCTTCCACTCCCAACTCCGAAAGAAATCTGATAATTCTTACATTTCGTTTGGCTAGTTCACTCAATCCTCGGGTAATATAATCATTTAATATGCAAATGCATCCTAACAGAAACAAATAAAAGTTCCTGATGCAACACCCGTTAAGGGGGAGTTAAAAGTCCCCAGTATAACGGATGTTATTACTATAATCAAATGTCCTTGTGAAAGTATTTATATGACCAAGAGGATGCATGAACTTGGAAGCCTACTTGTTTGAAATTTAACAACGCCCGCGCGCAAGAATGCACTGGCCCCAGCTTGCCGCTAATGTTTGTCTGTGTCTTTTTTTTTTTTCGCTTTTAGATTAGTACGTGCTTATTAGATCCATTCTTCTAGTTTCTGTCACTTCGCTGCTATGAACTTCTTCCGAGAGATTATTGAATTCTTTTACATTTTTAAGTGTAAGGGGCCCGGGAAGGGGCCTGTATTTTCATCTGTAGCAACTCCCTAGCCTTTATGTAATGCTACTGTTAATCTGTTTGTATATTTTTTGCTTTCTTTATCCATTAAAATTTATTTTCTTAATTGGTGATGGTGACTAAAATCAAACATAATAAAATATAATCTCTGTCAGTATTTAGAACAACGTGAGTCCATGAATTCAAAGATTCTTTTTCTACTTTCAAAGAGTATTATATGCCAGAATTAAAAAGATTTCCGAAGATGCATTGTTTCCAGAGTGGAAGTTAGGCTTTGAAGCTGTGTTTTTTCAGCACCGTTTTATTTTTTTAATCAGATTAAATTTCGTTAAGCATTTAAGAATAAAAATAAGCGAAAAAGCACAACGTTTCGATGTCGCTTCAAAATGATGTCATGGCGACATCGAAACGTTGTGCTTTTTCGCTAATTTTTATTCTTAAATGTTTTATTTTTTGTCACAATACACGCTGAACTCGAAATTAAAGAAACCAGCTGGTAATTTCCGTTGCTCAGATTTCGGAATTATGCTAATGCCAAACGAGGCTTCCTGTGCCATTTGTGACGTCATGCCTTGAAAAAAGATGAGCCGATGCAGTGGCCGGATATGAGATCTTGCAGATCATTCTTAATTGATCATGTGATTCTAGCCAGGATTACACACCAAAAAAAACACGGAATTTTCTCTAGAAAAATGCAACAAAATGTGGTCTTCCCATCACTACGAACGCCTGCTAAATGACTGAATCACAAGCAGAAAGAAAAAGCGTAAAATAATTAAGACAACTCGACTGCGCATGAAAAAATTGAAAAGTTGTGCTGGTTGCAGTTTCTCGTTGAAAAATTCAAATTTTGAATTGAGTGCATATATGACCGAAATCAACTTTTAACAAACGCCCCTTAATTGCAAGAAACACTTATTTCTATGCTTTATAATATTAAAAAGAGCTTAAATGATTTGGTAGCAAATTGCTTATATAAAGAGCACAAAATACCATTTGCTGCTTGGCCATACGGTTTCTCCGAAAGCCTCTTATTAGCAGTGAATGGGTTGTTTCATATCACATTTAACATTGTTCATACAATACACTAGCCTGTTCCAGGCTCCGAGATAGTGGGGAAAGTGTGAATTGAGAAAACGAGCGCGAAAAACGCGTAGGGGCTGGGGAGAGACAAGGCGCATCTTATTTTCGCGTTCCCTTTCTAATTTTCGTGGCGACCCTGCTATCTAAGACCCTGGAACAGGCTAACAATACACCAGCTCAGTACAACAAGCGAAGTTCGATGTACTCTTGTAGTTTTCTTCCATTTGCCCTGTCATCATATTGAATGGAAGGTCGATCCGGCCATATTTAAAACTGTCGACTGAATTTAAACCTGTTTTACAAGCTTTTAAAAGTGAAACATTTAACATCTGTTTTGGTGCAGGCAAGATAATTGTTTGGTTCAACTGTTGATTCAGACGTCGGACTTAATTCGGGGCACTTCAGGTCGTTGAACCAGCTGTACAAGCAACAAGATTTCAGTGCACAATATCTGGTGCCAAAAAAGACTACTGAAAAGGAACATACTCGGGGAAAAAATTCTAGGCCCCTAAAGAGCCCATGCATGACTTTTCAGATACTGGTTGGAACGCGCTACCACTGCTGTGGAAGACTCATGGTGAGCGAGGTCATAAAATTGCGGTTATTGCCATAAGACTCGCACCACGCAGGTACGAACGACGACAATAGACCTGTAAGCACAATTTATCCGTATCGCGCAGAGTACCGTGCATGATAAATTTAATTATGCGAAACAGGCATACAAAATATATAGAGGATATTACACGGTGGCGAGAAGATATGAATTTTATGTTCGAGTGGTAAACACAATATCTCACGAGTGAGCGCAGCGAACGAGTGAGATATTGTGTTTGCCACGAGAACATAAAATTCATATCTTCGAGCCAACGTGTAATGTTCTTTTTATTATATGAAGAAAAAATATCTGAAATTGCCCATTTTTATTCTCTTCTCGTCGCAAGTGTTGAGGAATTCTTTGAAAACCTTCAAATCGTACAAGGTCTTCTTTTTTGTGTTTTCGTTGTCGAAGCTTTCGGAAAACTCTTTCACTTGTTCATCGTTTAGTAAAACAAACCTGCTTGCCACCGCCATAATTCTAAACAACACTGAGGCAACGACGCATTCAGTTCATTCAACAAAGTAGAAAAGGCGGGAATCGTGACGTCATTGAACGATATGACACTCAAAAGCGTGACACACGGAAAATACGCCACTCGGGTCCCGGATGGAGTGGCGTATGGAATCTACGAGTGGTTTAGTTCCCAGTAAAACACTCTCCTCCATATAATAAAATAGCTTATGTGTAATACAGGTTCTATGGCACATAAGCCAATGGCAGGACCTCGGTCACCACGAGTCTTCAAAAGCTTAGTGGTTGAGCGTTCCAACCGGTCATGGGTTCGATTCCCGTGAGGGGATCGGAATTTTTTTTCCGAGTAAGGTCATGACATTTATATTTAAGTACTGTTTCGCATGAAAAGGAACTGTTTTGAAATGAATTTACCAACTCAACTTAATATGATTTTGCGCCCAAGAAAATATTAAACTCAGTGTCAGTGAAACCTTTTATGTTATCACTATAGTAACGTTCATCTAATGTCTTCACATCTGCAATATTGACTGATTGCCAGCTAGTGGGGAAGCGAGGGAAAATTAGCTACGAAATAACCATATATCTCAGAATTAACAACAAAACGAGTGTAGAACCATCAGAAATGAAAATTACTATTGAAAGTTTGGATTGACTGATGTAAAAGTGGATGGGAAGATGCAATGTGGAGAAAATTTTCTTCGTAGACTCAACGCACCAAGCTTCAGACGGAAGCCCAATGCGCTAACTACATAACCACATGCTTTAATCGCATCCCGATGCCTTTAGAAGGAAAGAATTAGGCGAGAGGTACGGACACATGGAAAACGGGCTCCATCTATCGCAATAGCTGTGCTCAAGTAAAATTACGTTGGCTCCATAGCTCCGAGTTGGTGATATATCACCTCATATGTCCAATAAGCGCGAGTAATAGGGGAGGGCGCATCTCATACCTTAGACAACATCTGACAAACGTGGACCTCGTGTTTCTTGGGGACAAGAAAGGTGTTTAATGGCTGCAAAACGCGCACTGTATATGTGCGTGTAGCGCGCGATGCCAAAAAGATGTCAGGTGTTTATAAAACGCGTACGCAGAATATGTGCGTGTTGTCATTTTGATTCACGCGCGCGTTATCCGGAACAAGCTAAACGAGCGACCTGGGGCCCGTTGTCGAAAGTCCCGATAACTTTTCGGGGCCGGAAAGCTATATTATGTGCGCGATGTTTACATTAAAGACTCAATGGTTTTAAAAGCTGAGCAATTGAAATTCCAAGTTGATAAAACAAGTCGGGTTGATATGTGGGCTAAAAACTACGCCAATGTACTATAGATTTTAATTTTAAAATATAGCTCCGGGCCCGAAAGGTTACCGGGACTTTCGAGAAACGGGCCCCTGGAGCAAATCCAAAGGTGAAATTAAGAAGTGACGTGCTAAGGCAAGTTGTTTTCTAGTTTGCACATTAGGCTTTCGTATGAAGGTTGGTGTATTAAGTCCATCAAGAAACTTCACTCTACCTTATCTCTCTCCACTCAGGTTTATAAATGGGCACCAGCGAGCCAGCAAACCTAACAAAATGTTGACAGGTAACCCTGTGATGGACAAGCATCCCATCAATGAGGGAGTGGTAACCCTGTGTTGGACAAGCATCTCGTCAATGAGGAAGTGGTAACCCTGTGATGGACAAGCATCCATCAATGAGGGAGTGGTAACCCTGTGTTGGACAAGCATCTCATCAATGAGGAAGTGGTAACCCTGTGATGGACAAGCATCCATCAATGAGGGAGTGGTAACCCTGCATTGGACAAGCATCTCATCAATGAGGAAGTGGTAACCCTGTGATGGACAAGCAGGCAGTGGTACCCTGTGAAGACAAGCATCCCATCAATGAGGCAGTGAGTGGTAATGTGCACTTCATGCTAATGAAACTGGAGTTGGACGTTGTGCAAGTCAGCTGCCTGTGGTCTTCTGGGGTTGTCTTAGTCTGTTATGGAGTCAGAAGGAAAGAAGCTTGGTTTCATCATCAGCTGCCTTCAAGTTGGAAATCTTTCAGACCACTTTATGCCTGCCAACTCTTATGTATTTACGTTAAGTTGTTACAACTGCGCATTTAAAACAACTGACTCAGAGATACTAACTGGGCTAGTAGACCTAGAATATGCCCCTTCTGAGCAGGATGAACATTACGATGCACCCAGCTCGAAATTTAGTCAGCTAGCCATGTTAGAAGTCATCCAAATGAATCAGTCCTGTTAAAAAACTGACTTTTGAACTGTATTTAAAGATAATTGCTTCATTTTCTGCAATATTCTGGCATTCATGGGAACTGCTCAGAAGTCCTCGCATTCTAATTGCACACATTATTTTGACTCCTGAAGGTAAACCTTTGTATGACAAAACAAAGACCTAATGAACAGGACAACATTTACATGTAACTTAACAACTTAACGTTTGAAATAACATGGACATCACAATCATGTTTCAAAGTGTTCTCCAACATCAAGATGAGAAATATTTTGAGTCGTGAGCTGTAAGCTGGTCTTGGAAAGTTTCTGTAATTTCTTTGTCATTGTGTTGCACTACTGTACTAAGATACAATGTAGCACTACAGAAACCTCAAAACATTTTTGTTTGGACAAGCTAACAGTAACTAGCCTAATAATAACTGACCATAAAGATAATCAGTTAATAACAGCTTACATTAACTTTAGTCAAATAATACACATTAGCAGAACAGTGACACTAATTATCTTGTCACAAGTTTGAGAGTTTGTTACTAGTACACGATCAACAGTGACAAAGTCCAATGTATCATACAAGTGTAGCATATTTCACCAAATCTTTCTCCATATTTGGCAGTCTGTGGCATTGCCCAAGGAGACAGTGCTTGATTTGTCTAACCACAGCAGTACAACTGTCATAGCTTTTTTCCAGCAACATCCAGGAACCTTCAAGTCATTTTGGTTGGTTGATTAGACTTTACCAATGTACAACTGTATTTGTCTTGAGTCCAATGTACTTAAAACCTGTAAATTAAACACAATTTCAGGACAGTTAATGTTTGTTTCAACATGGAAAATTTTAATTTCATAAATACCCTGCAAGTACACGTATATGATGGGAAAGTTGACAAAGAAAAGTTCTTTAATCTACACTGTAGATGTAAAAGTTCATAACGTACATGTACATGTACATTGTTTTGTAAAAGTCCATCAAATTAGAATTAGCATGCATAGCAATCATTTCCATAGGCTTTTCTGTGCATTGGATGCACTTTACACATACATGTATGCTTTTTAGCACTATTTTTGCCCTTGCCCCATTTATTGCGCAGGCAAAAAAAAGGGAAAAAAGGCTCAGAAATGTTTGCAAGCATTTCTTAATCTTATCTAGCCAAACGAAAAAGAGCAAAAGGAAAACATAATGTGAAATTTCCACTTTCGGTAAGGTCAGGCAAATACGAGGTTAACTAGAAACTGCATTCTTGCAATTGGAGTTGACGATTTATTCCCCAAGGAATCTTGTCTTGAGGACTAGTGTATGCCATATTTATTGACTTCAGTGAGAGTATATATTTTCAGAGGTTAATAAGACATAGTACTAGTGAAAAAAAAGTGGAGCTCCGCTTTTAGGGTTGGCTAAATTATTGCTGTCACTCAAGATTCGTGCCCTAGTCTGCGTAGCGAAAGACGCAACAAATATTTGTTTGGCCGAGCAAAAACCACAGGTCTGGGGCATGTGACCATGAACAAAACAAAAAATGGGTATAACTAGACTCCGTCCTGACAGCGGGGTAACAATTCACTCTGTACTTGTCCCCAACATTGCTACTGATGATCTGTGTATGAAATACTTGAACTATTTAGCAGAGACAGGCAGGTTAGGGCTGGGGTTAAGGTCAGGGTTGGAATTAGGCTAGCCCTAACACTAACCCTAAACCATAGGTAGGTGAATTCTGTGCTTGAACCAAGTGTTCTGAATAAAACTTTTACGTCTAAAATTGTTGCTTCGTGTTACAAAACCAGAACAAAGCTTGGTACCTGGAGTCACCTTTGTCCTCAGAATAACTTTCCTCTTAAATTTCAGTAAGTACTGAAGAAGAAGCATAATGGTCTTACTGCAACCAGACTTAGAAAAAGAAATAACGTACCCAAGTAAGCAAAAAACAAAAAAAAGACAAAACCTACCATATCTCACTGAAAGAAAGGATGTGTGAGAAATCTCAAGAGGATTCCATGCCAGCTTCCTCATCAGCGTCATCAAACTGCCCAGTATCAGTATCTGAGGGACACGATAATGGCACCTCACAGGGGGGTGGTGCTGGGGAAGAATAAACTGCTGATTCATAGTTCGCAGTCTTGGTGAATGCCTGACATGCGGGTGGATATGAGTATAGTAGGTTTTGAAGCTGATTTTGAAAATGAACCTTGTTGTGGCTTCTTTCCTTGAATGTTTCCAGAACCATATTGTATGCCAGAGTGTCCTGTATCTCCTTATCCCAATCTTCTGTTGCATCTAACACCACATCTGGTGAAGTGTCACTTCCTTCCTTTAAATTTGACTGTTTTTCCTCCTCATTCAAAATCCTATGTTCAGATTCTTTACAAGGTGTGATATCTGCATCTTCAAACATTTCACTGTAGATGTCTTTGGAGAGTTCAGTGATGCTTTCCTCTCTTTTCTGAGATGATAGGGGCTGATATGTTGTAGAGGAACCAGGAACAAATGTTCCTCTTATGTGCTCCCTGTTTGTCACCTCTCTTTCATGTGGACCTACAATTAGAAAGGTAAATATGATAAGCCTGATATGTACAGTCATATATATTGAAGTTATCTGTTACTGTTTCCTTTTTTATTTATTTTTTTTTAACAATAGAGGCTTTGATCTTCATTTATCACTACCATGGAAAACCTCAATATACCCAGTGCCATTAAGGATAAAGCCACTCTTAAGTTTTGAAAATGGTTTGAAGTTAGCACAGTCTCCAAATCTTGTACAAATTACTGAAATTAAAAAAAGATGAAAAATATGATTCACTTTTGCAAAAAACAAGTGACAAAATCAAAGACTGAATATGTCACAAAGAGGCGTCATGTATGTACAGCACCCTTCATAAAGACATTTTGATTTCCTTGCATCTCACAATATGCAGTCCTCACATCAAGAGATACAAATCTTGTCTTGAGATACAGGGGTGTAGCGTGTCATTTTGAAGGCGTACGCACGAAGAGAGTATTTTAGAGCACCGGAGGCGCTCCCTTCTAGTGGGGTCTGTGGGCATGCTCCCCCAGAAAATTTTCAAATTTACGGTCTCGGAAATGTCATTTCCTGCATTTTCTTGGGGAATTTTGAATAAATATAATTATACGTGGTAAAACGCAGTAGTTAGCTGTTTATTTTATCTGTCAGCCAACTGGATTAGTGTTTTTGGTAGGGCTACACTATGACAAAAAAGAAAAATGGTGACGCTGCTGTTGACAGTTCACAAGCAAAAAGCAGGACGTGTAAACCCCGTTACTACACCATCAATTTCAACGTCCTTGTGTTTATGGATGTGCTGAATTGCAAAGGAGCTGAATCTCTTGTCACTCGTGGTACTTCAAAGAGGAGTTTTCAGCCTCTTCATCAATAAAAAAGCTACATTCAGCAGTGCATGTTGAGACCGGATACGTTAACAGTGTTAACAGTGCAACAAATACTCTGGGATAAAACTGGGGTTAGCGTGGCCAAGAGTCTCAACCAAAGTTTTTGGTGGCTTCACATGCTGATTGTTTCTGAAGCTGTACCTGCTCATGGCGTGGTAGCCTCTTCTTCACAGTTAAACAATATCTGAGGATAATGGAATAATTTACGTAAAGTCGCATCACTATAGTTCAAATCAAATCAGCCAATTTAATGATAAAAATGCCTTCAGGCAATAGGAATATATTTTCCTCAGATTTTAGCTGTACGCCCATGCGTACGTGCGTATATGGACGCTACGCCCCTGAAATATGGCAGAGTCATCTTCTTAGGAAACACCAAGAAAACCATGAGCTACAACCATTGCTTGACCTTCTCACAAGAAATAAATAGTAAACTGTAAAATGAAAAAATATAACACAAGAGTAGGATCATGGAAAGACACTACCAACATACACCTGTACTGGTAAGAAGAGATGTGTGTAATATTGATTTGTGATGGAATTGAGTACCCACCATTGTGTGACTTCCATATTGACAAGCTCCTCTTCATGGCAAATTCCAACGCAGCTTCACTAAAACATGTCTCCTTCTCATCAGCATCATCATCTTCACTCTCCTCCTCCTCATCTACCTCATTCAAAATCTGTACTGTCGTCTCTTCATCTGGCTCAATATAGTCTTCCCTCAGCTTTCCACGCCAGTTATCTTTGAGGCTTGGATCTTTGGTAGGGTACTTCACTTGTTTTGTAAGCTTGGGGACTTTTTCAGCTTTAAGTTTGAATTTGTTCTTGTCCAAGTCCAGCCTTAAAAGTTTCTTGAGACTCAAGAGTTCCTTAGGAATTCTTGTGAGTTCATTATGGAACAAGTCCAAGGTCTGCAGGTTTGTCAGCTTAGCAAATGAACTAGGAAGTTCAGTCAGGTAGTTAAAACTCAACCTCAGTTCAATAAGACTTGTGAGGTTTCCAAAATCCTCAGGAAGGATTTTTAAGTAGTTTTGTGACAGCTGGAGAAACCAGAGTTTTCTGAGTGAACAAAAAGATTGAGGTAGGCTTTCCAGGCGATTTTGGCCAAAGTCAGCCCATTCCAAATTCACCAAGGAACCAAAGTTTTCTGGCAGTTCAACCAGCTGGTTTTCATCTAAATGCAACTTTTGGAGATTGACCATCCAGCCGAAAGTACTTGGCAAAGTACGGAGCCAATTCCCATTTTGAAAAGCCCTCCTTTCAAGCTCAGAAATTGTACTTCCAAGCTGCAGTTTTTCAAGATTTTTCAATTCTCCTATACTGTCTGGTAACTGTGACATGTTATTTGCAGAAAGATCTAGAGATTTTAAAGAGTTACCAGATACAGTTCCAAATGAATCTGGTAGAGGACTTCCTATCAACTGATTATCAGCCAGTCCAAGGTTTACAATAGAAAACAAACTGTCAAACCATGAGGGCAATGTCTTGAGGTAATTTTTCTCCATGAAAAAACTTTCAATTACTTTCGCCGATTGGAACTTATCAGGTAGAGTTTCAATGCTGTTGCCACTCAAGTCAAGTATCTTCAAACTGGGGAGCTCTCCCACTGACTCAGGCAATCTTGATAGCTTGTTATGACTCAAATTTAAAATCTCAAGTCTGCTCAGTATGCCAATGTCATCTGGCAGTGATGAAATATGATTGTCTCCCAATTCGAGCACCTTGAGGTTCTTCATGCCACTAAAAGACCCGGGTAGAGATGTCAGTTTATTTTCATCCAAGCGCAACTCCAATAGGCATTCTGAGAATCCCACGTTCCAGGAGTCGATTTCATTGCCAGTGGCATCCAGAATTTCCAAGTGCTGAAGACTTGACAAAAACACTGGCAGTCCGCGAAGACAGTTTTCGTTTAAGTGAAGAGCTTGCAAATTTTCAATCTCTTTAATCGTTTCTGGAAGCTCTTGCAACTGGTTTCCCGTAGCAGACAAGACTTTCAAGGCAGATAAACGAGAAATTTCCATCGGCAAGCAGTGCAAGTCATTGTAGTCGACGTTCAAAATGGTGACATGGCTGAGAGATTCGGAAAGTACTGCGGCTGGTAGAGTATCAAGGTCCAAAGAAGACAGCTGTAAACTAGTTTCTTCATTCAGAACAGCCTTTCCCACAATTTCCTTCACTTCTTCCATTACAAATGAACACAATTTGCTCGAAAAATAATGTACCCTTGTGCAGTTTGAGAAAACACATGTGCATTGTGGTTCGCCTCGTTTTGAAGTGACAACTTCCTGTAAACCGCACAGAACGGGGGTAGGGTGGGGGCTTGTGGATGCGATGGCGTTTTCATATCAGACTCAAATGAGGTCGGGTCCGTCGGGAGAAAGTTGTTCAAAACGTTTCGCTCCAGTTGTCCCAATTACCTGCCCCTGTTTCTCCAAAGATGCAATGGTCTCAACCAGGGGCCCAGTCTTGGAAGGAGACGTGGGGAGGAGGAGTGTTTCAACAGTTCTGGCAGCTTGACTTTCACTCACTTCTTCCCAAACTAGCTCAAACTCATTAATAATTCATTTCTTTAACTACCAATCACCGGATGTGACTTCTTCTGGGTCCCGGTTTTAGCCTAATGGAACTTTTTTTAGGTATAAAAATTTGGCCTCACTGGCAACTCCAGTAAGAGTGAAACTAACAACTGTTTGATATAGAATAATTTGAGACATTGAAGTAAGTGCGCCTTTGCAATCACAAGTCACTTTTTACTCATTTTTACTTTGGTTATACAATTTTTTGCTTGTAGCTGACACTTTGAGGTTTAAATACCAACCAATGCTTTGAACATGGAGTTGGAGTTGACAAGGTAAATTTGAGCCAAATTTGAGCCAAGGGAAAATATTCCAGAAAGTGGGGAGTTTATTGACCGAGTCAGAGTTGGCTGATAGAAATGACTGTAAGAATGCAGTCAAAGCCAGCTAGGGCAAATTGGATGTGTCTTAGATTGAGAGGAGTTTCAGAAAACCATGATCAAGTTAGCAGGGTTCCACCTAAGAAAAACAAATATGGAGCCTAATGCAAAAAGAAATAACAACTTAGGAGAAATCCACTCCACGCGAGGTCCCTCCCTCCCCCTCCCTCTTACTACCCTCTCCCTCTGCCCCCCTCTTAAAAGCCCCCTCTCTCCAAATGGTCAAAATTTATTACCCTAGGCTACCAAATGACACACTACAAATACAGTTCATAGTTTATTATAGCTATGTCAGAAACTTTCTATTTAGTTCTGACTGATTCTTTTCTATTTCTGTGTTTGCTTTGTCATAATTTAGATTTTCATTTAGCCTAATAGGCTAATTTCCTTTAGTCCTCTGTTCTGCCACTTTGGCAATTTGGTTTGAATTACAAACCAAATAATACTTTGCAATGGACTCAACACCTTGATCATCATCATCATCATCATCATCATCATCATCATCAACATCATCACCATCATCATCACCATCATCATCACCTCACCATAGCTCATAAAAAATCCTTCATAACTGACAGTGTAAAAACATGTAGAAATCCTGCCCATCATCTGTCACATTCTATATTGCTTGGAATATTTCCAAGCTGCTGCATTTCCATCAGACAGAGCTTTTATGGCTCTTCTGTAGGCTTCATCTGGTGTGAAGCCCACCAGCTTTGTTTCATAAAGCTCAACACCTTTCTTTGCTGCCATTTCGCTGACTCTAGTTTCTATCTCTTCTGGACTTGTGTACTGAAAACTTCCCTCACTTGAAAGTTCCTAAAATCAGAAAAAAAAAGAGCTTAACAGTACACAGAAAGCTCTATTATGGTCACCTTTTATTCTAAATTTCAATACAGTGTGACTCTTCAATTCCTGACAACACTGTGAGCAAAGGCAGATCTAGGATAGGGGCCAGGGACTATCCTGACAACTTGACTGCCTCACTCTTACTGCTGCCTACTTTTCCTTGGTGTGAAGGATGGACCATTGACCCTCTGACCACACCCTGCTGAAATTATCAGTGACATTTTTGGAGCCCCCCCCCCCCCCCCACCTGAAAGAAAGTCTGGATCAATCACTGGTATAAACAAGGCTGTTTTTCTCATTTGCTTTTACATTGTTTGTGGAATGCCAACTGCCAGAGAACTACATGTAAAAACCCTGATCAGATAGTAAGCATGAGTCAGTCTAAGAATCCACCCCACAAAACATCCCTGAACTAAGTCGGGTAGACCTTTGCTCTCAGCTATCAGGCCCTTGTGCCTTTGCTACTGATAAATGTCCCACTTCATGCCATCTCAAACTGTGATTTCATTTGAGTTCCTCGCCCCTTCTCTCCCAATTTCCACCCCTTTCTTCTCAGGTTACCCCCCCCCCCTTCATTTCCCCCTCCCCCCACTCAACTGCAGGAATTCTGCATCCCTTAAGACAAATTCAGCTACATGTAATCAAATTCCTGTACGGCATACCTTTGACGCTTCAACATTACAAGCAATTTCAACTCGTCCTTCATGTTCAAAAGCCATTGACTGCACACCAGCTAAACCACCGGGTGTAGATGCACGGATTGCTTTAGCAATTTCCCTTCCAAGATTTAAATCTTGGCAGTCTATAGTGACATTACAGTTAGTCACATATGGAATAGCACCGACCCCTGTGCAACCGTACCTTGGGGAGGGAGGGGTGCCAAGGTCCCACCCTACCCCACTGAAATCCATACCATGTATGCCATTGTACCAGTTGACTGCTTTGCGTCTTTCAACCAGTCCTCTTAATAGAGGCCGATCAGCATGTCCAAACAAAAACAGTGAAGTTCCTTTGATGCTGCTCACGACTCGTTTTCCAAGGTTGAGTGCTATGTCTCCACATTCTGCCAAAGACACACTAGTGGTAATTGTATGGATAGGGACAAGATCTACAGATCCCAGTCTGGGATGACCGCCAGAATGTTTCTCCAAGTCTATCTCTCTGTAAGCAACTTCACAGGCTCGGAACACACTCTCTTCTATGTTTTCCACGGGCGCTGCAATTGTGATAACGGATCTGTTGTAATCGTAATCGGAGAAAATATTGAGGACTGTTGACGAGCACTTCAAAAGGCTGTTGTTTGACTTGGAAGGGAAATTAAGCGCCGCATTCGCCACTGATTCAACTATGGCTTTGTTATGCGCTTCAGAAATGTTCAGCAAACAAGCAACAAGACGGAAGGACGGTAAAGAGTTGCTCATCTCAAACACTTACACATTAACACCGCTCTCCAACATATGAAGATTTCCCGTCTGCGATGCACTGCTCCTATTGGTTGTCGTATTTTCGCGGGGAAAACAGACCAATCACGAGGCTCAACAAAACAAGACGATGGTGTTTGGTCAGCGGTGGACGTTATAACAGTAATGGCGGACGGAACGAAGGTGAAGACGCTCATCGCTTACCTTCTTCAATCGTAAACATGTCCAGTTTGGTTCGAATCCGTCTTAGTTTTCAGCGTTCTCTGTCCCTCGCTGAGATAAAAAACTGTTGGTTTCTTGTGGATACCTCCAAATGCAGCACGATCGCTGATTTAGAGTACTTGATCAAGAAGAGATTTGGAGAGTTATCAAAGGCTGGTAGTTCAGTAAGCTTAAATCTTTACCTGGAAGATTACCTACTGCCGTCACAAGAGAAGATTGAAGTTATCCAGCAAAATGATAACATAAGGTATCTATCTTAATGTACACCGTTTAAAAATTAAACATGTTTTCGCCTAGATAAGATTCCATCCTGTTTTGAAGTACTTTGTAGATCTTGCATATGTGACCGTGAACGGGAAAACGTACTTTAACGCTTATCCGTCAAACGGGTAAAAACTAACGGGTAGTTAACGGATAGTTAACGGCCTTCAAAGCGTTCTAACGCTTTGTCCTTACGTTCTAACGGCTAATGAATTGTGCCTAACGGATCCTTAAAACGTTCTAACGTTTCGTTCTAACGTTCTAACGGCTAACTACATGTAGATATGCCTAACGGATACTGAAAACGTTTTAACGGTTGCGCAATTTGCTCTAACGGATGGCTGCAGCCGTTAAACGGTTGAGAAAAAAATCTAACACATACCGTGAAAGTATCTAACTGTTAACAGGATTTAAAAGCGGTAACTTTTGAAGTCACATCACTTACCGGGTATAGCGACGAGTGACTGGAACAAAATTCGGCTGGCACTGGCTTCATGAGAAAAAAGTTTCTCTTTGTCACTTTGTTCAGAATTGGTTTCTTTCGATTCAAAGTCAGAGTCAACAGCGCATCAAATAAAAAAAATGGTCAAACCTTCAACATGGCTATTTCGCACATTTCGAATTACACGACAAACACAGTAAACAACTTTATGCAAATTTCGGATCAGCAACTTGTGAAATAAAACAAAGTTCCTTTTCCTTTTTGGGACCATTTTGTCACAGCAAATTGTGCTTTATTTATTTCAAAATAAATTCAAAGGGAAAAGAAGACGTGTATTTTTGATTGCAGTACACGGAGCACTTGAAGTAGCTTGAAGTCAACGGACGTGGTTCAATGGCGTAGGGCTGCTCTCCGTTTTGGCTTGCGTTTTACACAGTGTACGTAATGAGGCGCGCATTATTTGATTATTCTTTACTTCAAGCAATGCAATGCCATTCTAACGGATGTCAAACAGCTACATTACCCGTTTAACGGATGCTAATTTTTCCTAACGGCTCTGCTACCCGTTCTAACAGATACAGAATTTTTGTTAACGGTTTCACTGTCCGTTCTAACGGGCTGTCTTTAATGGCTAACAGTTAGGCTAACACCTCTAATGTTTTTGAGAAAGCTTTCTAACGGATAACTAACAGATGCTTAACGGTATTGCCCATTTAACGGAATAGCGTTAAGGTACGTTTTCCTGTTCACGGTCACATATTAAAAACACTTTAATGGGCTAGGTCAGTCAGTTAATACTGTGCAAGCTACAAGGTTGTAAGGTTGGTTATGATCTTGCTTTTTACCGTCAACTTTGATTATATGGATCTCAATTATACCATTTTCTGAACTTGGTTTTTCTTTGCCAAGATTTCTTTGTACAAACAACTTTCATTTGCATAAACTTTGCATGTAGACAGAAGTATTGCCAGATCAAGATGTGTCCAGTACCATCAACATCATTGTTCCTTTCCGTCCTGTAGGGTTCACAGAATACCCACTGTTGAGATGTGGCTATTAAAACAATAAAGTCAGGGGCCCACATCAACTGTAAAGCAAACTAAAATGTTGTACAGATTACATGTAGCCCAAACATTGTCTGCCTGGTTTTTAATTAGGCAAGCTTGCTTAGGATTCACGTGGAAAGAAACCCACCATCTAATCCATCTTCACACCCTGCAACTTAAACATTCATTTGATGTACACGCAAATAGTGCATAATCACCTAAGTCTTCTATGATGATGTCTTCAGTTTTGACTTTTGTGTCATAAACATTGATAAGTTTTGATTATCTAGACTGTTATTTCGACTGAGTCTGGATCATTGATTCCATCAGAAAATAATAAAGCTTGGTTCATGTAGAAAGTAAAATGTTTCTAGCTTTTGAGTCTCAGAATGAAATATACATAAAGTTCAAAAAGTCGTTTGTAAGATGTGCTTTGTTTTATTTTATATCTTGTATGTTAATTTTGTAGAGTGGAATTGAATCAAATTACTACAAAGGAGTCAAGCGAGGAGTCTGAAAGTGAGGAAGGTGAGAGGGTTAGCTGGTGTGTTTGCTGTCTGCTGTTGAGGGTTGATAGTCCAGTGGTCATTGCATGAGAGAATGGTGGTTATTTACCATATCTCCCCCCAAAATTCTGGAAATTTTGGTTGGAATGTATTGGAAAATATAGATACATTTGTACATGTGTGAGTGCCCAAATAAGTAAACTTCCACTGGCAATAAATTTCATGAAAGGTATTCCAACATTCTCAAATTTATGGACTGTTTCTAAATGGAAAATTTGCCTAGACTTTGTATTAAAAGTGTGCTCCTTTTGTACCAGTTCAGTTCAGTTCTTATTGTTTAGAAAATTCTGATAAATGGAGCCTGACACCCATACAGTGTCATGTAAATAAAATTGCTCAACCTTCACCCTAGTCTACCCTAGTCCATTTTTGTTTTTTGTTTTTTTTTTTTTGGGGGGGGGGGGGAGAAACAGTTGCTCCACATTGTGTTCCAATCTCAGTGAACCACTTTAGAAAAGGGTGGCTAGAGGGTGTTACCACTCGTGCAACACACCAAATGTTTTAATTAAATCACGCATCATGGAGATTGTTTTTAACCAATCACCTGTTATGTAAATATTGAAAGCTATATTGTGTGTAAAATTTTTATGGAAGGATTGTGTGGCTCCAAGAGTCTTGAGTTCTATTAAAAAATACATACATCTATGCCGTCTTTGCTGTTTTTCGTTGCACATGCAATATTTATTTGAAAGTTCTTCCCAATCCCCTTCTGAATGAGAACTGTTCTCAGATTGCTGAATTAAATGTCATGGGTTTTGAATGACGACAAGTCTTCATGGTTAACTTCACTTACTGGCACACAAGACTCCTTGTGCAGTGCCTCACTGCAAATTCTGCCATCTTCTCGGGCAGCATAAAATGACACCAAAACCGCGACACCTCTTACAGTTTGGCTCAACATTGTTTTTTGACCTGTCTTGTGATCGATTCCACAAACAATGCAGATAAGGCAGATTTCGATAGAACATGATAATCAAGACGGCACTACCATGTGGTAAACAAAAATAATACTGAAGAGACAAGGGCAAAGGTCGCCAAAGTCTAGTTCAAATGTTAACTATGTTAACTCTATTAACTGGTGTCTGTTGTGGTCTATTTTTGGACTTGTATGTACCATGAAGATCAAAGGTGCAGCAAAGATCAGAAAATGGTGAAACAGCTGTCACAGATTACTGTTATTTGAATTATTAATTTTACTATCAATGTTAGCCTTCTAGTCAAATAACGTTCATTTATCACAGAAATCTGATTGGTAAATCATGCATCATGTGTTTCTAAAACAGCAAATCACGCATCATGCTGCCATGTCCAGTCATGCATTACATGACTAATGTTGATGCAATCACATGCCACGCTGCAAATTTTGGGGCAATCATGTGTCACGCAAAACCTCTCTGCCACCCCCGAGAAGTATAACAAAATGCAACAAACAAAATCAACACAAATTATGGAACCCTGAGACATTATGGAGCATACACATACATACAGAATATCTTTTTAAAACTTATACAGATTTTGAATTGACTGAGTTTTGAGTTTTCTCTGTTTCGCTTTTATTTACATGTGAAGATACTGGGAAGAAAGTGAATATAAAACAAAAAAATAGCAGTTTGCCAGATGCAAGGTAGGGGTCTTTTTTTCAATTTTCCTTTCTCCCTTCCTTCCTTCCTTCCTTCCTTCCTTCCTTTTTTCTTACCTCCATTCCTTCCTTCCTTCATGAGTTTTGGCATTTTTGCTTGAATGTTGTGATTTCATATTCAGCAACATGCAAAGTAAATATTTATTCTTGATCAAGGAGTTTCGTTATAATATGTGAAGGGGACAGCCATTCCCACCTTTAGTGGAATTTCTTGTTTAATACATGTATTGATATCTGATTATGCAGTGTGGATCCATGAATTTTTTATCTGTGATCCAAATGGCAACTTGTGCTTGTTTAAAACACTTTAAGACAATCAATAAGATTTGCCGGTAAACTTGGTCTACTGCATGGTCCATACTGTTTTTTTTTTCCCTTATTTTTGGTTTGAACGCATTTGATTATTTCAAATCAAAATACCAAGCACGGGTTGAAAGGGCAGGATATGTAATGGGAATACACAATTCTTCAACCTCGGACCCTTCTCCTAGATCTGCAACTGTTGTAAAGTTTATAGACTGAGATGTACAGCTTGGAAAAGAACTCCAAAAACTAGATTTTGTGGTCATCTCTCAAGATGATTTTCTTTTTTCTTAACCATCCAGGATTAAATCAAGAAAGACAGCTAGTGAAGAGACTTCATTGGCATCAACTAGTTCTGCTGTCACAAAATGCAAGTCAAGTAAAACATCAAAAGAAAATTCCAGGCAACTTTCAACAAAAGAGGAACAAAAACCTAGCCATCCATCTCAGAAGTTGCCATCAAAATCAAACCCCAGTAAAAGGAAAAATACTGCTGAGCCTTTGAAAACTAATGCTAAGAAAAGCAAAGCAAGCACCAGTGGAATGGGAAAAGATTTTGTTGCTAGCAAAAATGCTCTAGATAGTGATTCTAGTTCTTCAGAGAGTTCCAGTTCTGCAGAGTCATCATCAGATGGGTCAGGGACTTCAATGTCAACAAACTCATACTCCAAGGCTTCTACTATTTTGAATGGTACAGATTCTGCAAAGTCAAAAACCACTAAAGGCCAGCCTAAATTCAATAAATCTCAGCTTCAAGGAGGGTCAGGAAAAAATGTGCAAGACAAATCTTCATCTGCAGTTACTTTACTCAAAGGAAAGAAGGGACAGGGTGCAAATTTGATAGCTTCAAAAACAACGTCTGTTTTGCAACGCAAAAACAAAGGAAAATCCACAGCTGCCACCAAAGAATCTTCATCATCCAGTTCTTCAAGTGGTTACAGTGAAACTGAAGAGTCAGAGACTGACTCAAAAAAAGACTCCAAAAGTAAAGAACTTTTGTCATCCTCAGCATCGTCACTGTCTACATCATTGCAGTCATCACCATCTTTGAAAAGTTCATGTAATGAAACTGAGAAGTTGAATGCCCAAACTAGAAACACCAGTAAGTCGAAGTCCAAGAATATGATAGAGAAGGCGAACAAAAAAAGAAAATCATCATCCTCATCATTTTCATCACGTTCATCTTCATCATCACCGTCATCACCAAGTTCATCTTGTGAAAATCAGAAAGACACCTACAGTTGGGACAGCTCTAGGGCAGCTGAGACATTACCATATATGAATTCCTTGTCATCGCCTTTCTTATCACCATCATCTGTTCCAGTTTTAAGTAGAAATGGTGAATTAAAGGATGCTAACAATACAACATTACCATTGCCGTCACCTTCATTATCAAGTACTTTGTCCAGTGGCAACACGACGTGGGATACAAGTGCAGCATCTGTCAATCAACCTGTGACAATTAACATTCACAAACAGGCTAAACCTACTCGGCAGGTGAATGCTGTACAACAAACAAGTAGAGCAGAAAATGGAAAGCCAGGTATGACAAACTTTATAATTATATCCTAAGAACAAGTTTCTGCAGCAATTTGCATTATGTTTAGAGTGCAAAATGCAGAACATCATTCAATAGTGTTAAATATGACCCACCAAAAAGACTTTTAGAAAGTCTAGATCTGTTGATATCATGTAATAATATTTATCGCATGATCTGTGTGGCCCTGTCCCCATAGCATTTGGCATAAACTTTTATGTAAGTTGCCCCTGGTTTCTGCTCACATGTTGTCATTTTCTCAAGAATTGCTCCACAATACCTTATGATCTGTATGGCCCTGTCCACATCAGCATTTGGCATTGACTTTTACATACAAGTAAGATGTTCCTAGGTTTCTGCTCGCATGTTGTTATTTTTTTAGGAATTACTCCACAATACCTTTCTCCACCCAGGGGTATCACACTCCATGCAGTAAGCTTTGGGAAAACTGTACAAAATTCTGACCGGGTAGTAGACTAGCTTCCCATCCAAATGGGGTAGGGGGTTAAAAATGCTCCTACATGTATACTGCAGCCCCATCTTGCAAGACATACACTGTATGCACTCTTTAACGAACCGCCTCGCATAACATAATGGCCGTTGGGTGCCCAGGATATCCAGGAGCCTCCACTGTGGTCAGGCAGCCCCCAGATGGACTACTCCATTGCTGGCAAATTCCCTCAGCCCAGCCTTGAGCCCCACACTCCCTGGCACCCGTCACACTGACTTAGTCAGTGGAGACTTAAAAATAAAATTAATAACTGTAAATTAGGCCAAAAAAAAGGGAGGGAGGGATAGGGTCAGAAGAAACGTGGAGAATGCTGCAAAAATACAGTTCATGGCACACCATTTGAAGTAAAAGTATTGTACACATGTACTGAGCCTGACAGCAACTGAGCAACCGCTGACCACCAACGCTAGACAACCACATGCATGCTGTTGTTTAACATTGTTAAATTAGATTTACATGTAACCTCATGTGTAGACCTACACTGGAGCTTGGCTCATTCAATACAATCATGTCAGTGAACAAAGGTTTTTGGGAAGAATAATAATTATGATTGAGTTCATGTTCAGTGTACTGATATTTTCATGTTGCATCTTCTAGATTCCAGTCTTTCAGTGAGTCACATAAGGTTTGATTCAGAAGATGAGACCATGGAAGGGCAAGAGGGAGCTTGTTTGATAAGTGACATCACAGATGACTTTAATAGCACCCAACCCTATTCATTTGCAATAGAAAGGAAGAAAAATGACCAGTCAAGTTCCAAGAAAGCTAAACAAAAGGTAAATAGCCAGATTATTTTTATAGATTTTTTTAAAGAAAGGTTTATCTGATGGTGTATTGGTCAGCATGTTGGAATTTCAGTCAGAAGATCGGAAGGTTGAAGGCTTGAAGCTTGGTTGCTGCATCTTTTCTTGTTGTCCTCTTAGACAGGAAACTGTTCTCCATAAAAAACTTACAATTATCTCTCTGCCAGGACATACAATTGTAGCTGCAAACCATTAGGGAATCCTTGCTGAATGCTGGGGGAGTACGTTTTCCCTAGTTTGAGGGGGTGGAATAATAATGAAGTGTAGGATTATCGTTTGTCTAAAGAAGCTGAGTTGTAAATCGCGATGTTTCGACCGCTTACTGTTAGTCTTCATCAGGCGATGAAGACTGGTTACGTGTTATCACATGTACCTGTAGTATCGCAATGGTTTGTGGGTTGTAATCCTCATTGTTCCAGTGACAGTCAGATTTCAAGTTGTTTCCTTGGCGGCTCACAGTCATACCTTTCTTCTGTTGTGTTTCTTGGTCGTTGGTATCCATGCTTTAAGGAATTCTGTTGATGTTATTAGGGTGGTGTTTTATGTGGATACATGTACATGTAGCTTCCTTGATCCTACAGATGAACCAGTGTGAGTCGTCATCAACAAACACGACCTTATTACAGGAAATTAACGCTCCATGAAATTAACGCGAATTGTAAAAATTCGCGTTAATTTAAGTCGCGTTAATTTTTGTGAGCGTTAATTTCCGCGTTGTTAATAAAGTGGAGCCTTAATTTCCGCGAGCTTAATTTCCATCATTTTAATTCCAAATTCTGGATCCAGTCCAGACATTCTTGACACCTACAAAACCATAGCTTTCCCACATTTATGCAGAATTTAACGCACATTGTCAGTAAAGAAATTGCCTCACACACCTGGAGATGTGTTTTGTTCGTGATTTTTAAATTTAGTCATGAAATAAATTTGTTCTAGTTGTGACCACAAAGTGCTTCCTTTTGATGATCGCGTTAATTTCCTTCATTTTGAAATTTTACCCCTCTTTCGCGTTAATTACCATTATTGGTGAGTAATTTTCCCTTCAATTTGCGTTAGCGTTAATTTCCTATAATAAGGTACCTCTACATATTGTACATTGTTTCAAACCAGGTGACCGGTCTTGCTGGCCTGCTCGGAAATGGTACTGTAGTAGTCTTCTGACCCATCTGGCTCATTCCGATCCATTGGATTGGACACAAGATAATCACCTTACCTTAATTGATCTAAGCTGTCGTGTCTGTCCACGTAGCTGTTGTTAAAAAGTTAAACATTGTCATTATTTCTTGCAGGAAGTGCCTCAGCGAGACTACAGTCTTTGCACTCCACTTCATGGCCCCCCAAGAAGTGGAGACAAAATAGCCTACAAGGTTAGTGTGTTCAACATGTTGCAAGCGTGGGACAAAGAAAAAATCTGAGTCCCCGGCGAGAATCGAACCCATGACCTTCCGTAACACCTGTCGGAGGCTCTAACCACTGAGCTACTGGGAGACTTGTAGTGAGCGCAGGTCATATTTACTGAGTTCGTGGTTAATGTTGAGATTAGTGTGAGATTTTTCTCGATAAAAACAAGGAAATTAAAAGCCCTTGTTCTTGCATTCCAAGCTGGAATCATTGAACGTTCTGGCTAAACTTAGATAACCTTTTGACTTCAAATTGTTTTAGGCTCGTTCAGGTTCGTGCACTTTTTATCACCTGCGACATCATCATTTTCTTTTTTTTTACGACACTAGATATTTTTTTTTAAGCAACTGATGCAGTAATCTTTGAATACATGCCTCAACGAGGAAGATCTGGTGGATTCGTCAATATCTAATTACACCAAAAACCTAGGGATTGTTCCTTCAAAGTTGATGGAACATTGGCCTACCTACCAATTGCTCCTTTTTGTTAAAAATTTGCACATGTACTTTCCTCACGGGTTGGGTGGAAATTTTACCACCAAAAACAGAAGTAGACGATAAGGCCAACAACACCACAAAACAAAGCGGGAATAAAAGCAACTGTCAAAAGGAGAGAAACCTTGCATACAGAATAATTTTTCGTTCCGTACATGCCGAAATGAAAGCTTTCAAATGTTTGCCTTTCATATTAAGGGCAGTTTAGTATTCATGTTACATTATTTTCGGCAGTTTGGCTGCAATTTGCTGGTATGGCAGTCAGAAAATGACATTTGAGATATCAATTTGTGTTTTTTCGATGGAAATTTAGCAGTGAAAGGGTTAATGCTGTAGATTCACTTGTGCAGTCTTTGTAGTGTTTGTTTGTTTGTTTGTTTCTTTGTTTCTTTGTTTCTTTGTTTGTTTGTTTGTTTGTTTGTTTGTTTGTTTGTTTGTTTGTTTGTTTGTTTGTTTGTTTGTTTGTAGTACTTGTAAGTGATGCAGTTCACATGACTTTCCAACAGGTGCTGGAGTTATCGGCTTCTTACACACCTGAGGTCTCCAGTTATAAGGTAAAAAAATTTCTCTTTCTTTTGCTAACCTTGGGCACGTTGCTAAAACATTTGATGCATTTTTCTCAGTTCTAAATAACAAGACACTAAATGACTGGTAGCTTGGAAAATTAGTTATTTTCGTTTTGCCGCAAATGTTTCCTTTGACTTCCAGGAGTGGAAGGTCCTGGAGAAAAGAAAACTGTTTCCCTCTTGAACAGTCACTAAACTGGATATTCGAAAATCTATTGTTGTAATTTCTTTAGAAGTCCCATAAGTCTCCATAAGTAGGGTGTTGGTTGCACGTACAAGAAAACATATGTGGAAAAACTCGTGCAAATTTCAATGTCAGTTACCACTACGTTTTGCCGTTGCACGTGTACTCAACGTTTGTTGCGAAGCTTCACTTGTTTTTGTTTTGTTTTGTTTTGTTTCCAATTGTTTGTTTTATTTTGGGTTTTTTTTTCAGGACCTTCTCGTTTCTACAATAAGTGTGTCATTCGCGTGCAAACTGGTTAACATTTTACGTGTTTTCTCACGTAACTGGACTTTTGTTGAAATAAGAAGGTGATGCGGAACTAGAACATTACTTATTGATCAGGGGGGTGTGCTAGTCTCTTACCATCTGAAAAATGCCCAAAAGGTCACTCAAATGAGTTTCTCTGCCATCACTTTTTTTTGCAAACGATAGTTATTGTTAGTTTTCCATTTTTTTAGTTTTTCATGAAGCCATTACTTAGCGGTGAAGCCCCATTTCTATAGCTTCTGCTTATTTGTGTTTTTATTCACGTTACAGGAAGGTATTGTTGAGTCGTATGACCCCAGCAGTGGAAATGTTAACATTGAACTCACAAAGGACTCATTGAAAAAGATGCTAGGTACATGTGGTTTTTAGCCAATGACGTCACGTTAGTGACGTCATATGGCTACTGTCAGAGCCTAAAAATCAACGATAGACGTTAGACGTTGGACGTTGTACGTACGTGCGATGTCTGTCTTACGATTTGTGAGGCTGGGGGGATATTCTGTGAGACGATGGGTGGGGGTGTGCACCGGGACACTGAAAGTCTTACCTTATCAGCGGCACAAACCCATACAGCTAATGTTATGGGAGTAAGACCCCCGGGCTTTGAAGTGTTTTGCATTCGCAAGTGTGGATCTACTTCGAATGCCTGTTTTGTGTACGTGAGGTCTGGCAGGATTTATTCGCGTTGTAGTCCTGTGTTTACTTAGCTGAAGTACATTTTTCCACAGCAGCAAATACAAGACGGACTTGCCAATTTGAGATGTTGTATGGACAGAACGTGGAAATTAACGTTACATCGATCACTAATTAACAGTGAAAGAAACAATATTTAAAGCCCAAGTTTATAACGATAGTGAAAAGAGTAGAGTAAAACAGCATAAAATTTTTCGGGATTATCTCTCGGTAACAGCGAATCTAAAATTTGCAGTGTCATTTTTGTGTGCGTGTTATAAAACATGAACCCAATTAAAGCTTGTTGCGGCTTGTTGCTAGCTATTCTTAAAACTGAAAAACTTGAATGAAACTAGTATTAAAATCCAAGTCACAGTGGTGATCAAGGAATTAGAGGATGGATGTAGTAAAATCTTAACAAGATACTAAACGTTATTTCGGGGTTATTCATAGCTCAAACGAAAATTATTCGGCTGTAGGTTGAGACTCCAAACAAACACGTGAGCTAAAAATAACTTTGTACCGTGGGAAAGTTACAAATGTAAACATACTTTGGTCGATTTGTGAAGCAAAAAGACGAAAATTATTATAGCCGACTTGATTACAAAGCAAGCAACTTCAAATAACAGGGGAAATAAATATAGTTGCAAAACTATTTCAGTCGTGTTTATAAACGCTAGTTCAAACCGATTTCGAACGAAAATATTGTGGATACAAGAAACGCCGTTTGATGGCAGACTCCTGTTTTGACAATACAATGTACTAGGAACGTAAGTGGTTGCCTGAAACGTCTGAAACCTTACAAATTAAACAAAGTAAAGCGAGTCGCGTGTCACGCAAATCACGCAGAGCGTCAAAACGGCACCCTTTAGAAAGTTGACCGTTTATGAGCACTGAAAAGTATTGGATATTCGCCGATAGAAGTAAGAAATTAAAGGTTCAACTGCAACTTGCATTTATTTCTGAAGTAAAATTGTTAACTTTCCACTGATCTTTGCCTAAATTATGTATGCAATATTTTTCGACGGTGAGTTTAAGTTTAAGTTTACTTGTTTTTGTCTGTGTTCTTTGAAGAACCGTGAAACAAAGAGCTTTCTTCGGTTTTTTTTTTACTCCGCGTAGTCACGCTGCTGAATCATTACCAGGTTTTATAGTGGATAACCACAAGATCGTTTTGAGGGGTTAGGGTGGGACTTACCGGAGGTGTAAAGTCCCATAGGTTGTCAGGACAAATTTTACCATATTGTGAAAAAAACCGTCATTGGCTCTGCGCGTATTGCGCGCCCATGTTTGTTATTAGAGTGCGGAACATTGTACTTTTGAGTCTCGAAACAGTCGAAAGTAATTTGGATTTTCAACCAATCAGCATTCAAAATTTAAAAAGTGAACCACTTGTTAAATAAATGAAATTAGAATGATGCGTGAAGAGAGGAAACTCAGAAAAAATTCTGACTTCCAGATGGGATTTGAACCCACGACCTTCCGTACACTAGTCGGATGCTCTAACCGCTGAGCTACGAAAACTCTAGTGGTGAGCGATGGTCAATTGTGGGCTGGCACAACGACTGCATCGCGCAAGTCACATTGTGCCAATTTCAGATATTGAGAAACTTCCAGGATATTTAGAAAAACTCCAGATATTTTGAAAAAATGTGATATTTTAGGAATATTTAGAGTTTTTATTTAGGCTCCAGGCGTTTATCCTGGTAGTTTCTTGGCGTTTGGAGCTGTTTTTACCCAGTTCAATGCCAACAGTAGTGTGTTCCAGCAGTTTCCCTCTGAAAATTGCATCCTTGTTTATGTCGGCAATCTTTGATATAAGCATTATCATAAATTATCGAAAATTTTATAGTTAGCTTGGCAAATGAAACCACGAAAAATTAAAAGAAACTGGCACATTTAGTAAAAATAGCAAATATGAAAGGAGAACGTTAAAAATTGGAGGAGATATTCCTTTTCGAAAAACGTCAAATTTACACCCAGCCATACAAACCTTTGTGAATGTTGTAAATTTTGAAAGCATCATTTGAAATCAGTTTCCATCCCTTTTCTTTCAAACTTCGCATGTCAACTAAATTTTATATGCTCTTTCTAGTTAAAAACGTTTTTTGTTTATCGTGTGAATTTCAAGATGTAAACAATGACGTCAGCAAGGATCCGCCTATAAGATAAGGGCAGCCAGTACAGAACAAAATGGCGGAACCCGAAGAGGAGGCTTAGCTTGTAGTTATGCTGAATCTCCCGGTTAATATGTTGCGACATGTGACAAAAGCTTTGAAACTGGACTATGACTAACACCTCTTTCCTTTGAGTCAAAATTTTAATATTGATTTCAATTATAGCAGGGTGTTTAAAGGGAAATTCGGGATGTTTAGAGACTTTTTGGGGAGACTGATTTACAGAAACATGTTGAGACCATTTTTCGAGATATTTGTATGTAAGGCTTACTCGTTACTTGTCTTACGCGCATTTTCCCGTGCTGGCACCAGTCGCATATTTTCCCGCGCTTGGGCAGGGTGGAAAAACTGCTGATTAGCTGAGCGATATGACGTCAAACGCGTCGTGAAATCATTGATTCGCATGCGCGAGTTTAATATTTTTCAAAATGGTGGACAGTCCTCGAGTTGTATACCTGCAGAAAGCCTCACCATTGGCACATTTTCCCGCGCTTGGCGCCAGTTTCATATGTTCTTGCTTCTGGCACTGGTTGCATATTTTCGCGTCAACGTTTGATCAGTTTATTGCCTTTTGGAATGTGTTGTGAATTGCCAAATGTGATAGCAACTTTGGTTTTGGGTTTGGCTTAGTTTTGCTGATATAACTATGCCGTCAAATTGCTATATTCTGGAATAAGCATCATAAGGGTGTATCAAGAAATTTTTACACAAAAAATTCCTAGCCTCTGCTTAACCCAAGCAGAAAAACAACTCAACCCTAAATGCTGTTATTGATCACGCTTAAAATAGTTTCTTATTGAAAAGAATGCAAAAACTCTTAAGAATGATTGTCAAGTGGGAGTAAAAGATAATTTAAGGTTAACCTGATTCAGAGACAGTAAATTTTTCTTGAGTTATTTTGTACTTAGTTTTTGTAGTTAAATCTTGTAGTTTCTCGAGCTTTCCACCCGGTTGTAAATTGTTACCGGCATTAAACGTACACGTATATCAGAGAAACACGAAAAGCACCCTTTCAAGATTATCCATATTTTTTTTATTAACCGGCCGTGGCCATATGGGGACCGCCGGTTTATGAAATGGACGTCGTTTTTTTTTTGTTTTGTTTTGTTTTTTTGTTTTTGTTTTGTTTTGTTTTTTTTTTGTCTTTTTTTGCGTCAGTTGGAACAAAGTGCTGTAAAGCTTGTGGTGCGGGTACTTAAGAGCGTTACTGTCTTATATAAGACGCATGCGTATATTAGTCTGCTGAATGTTACCTTCGTGTGTTCTTGTCTTTTAATTTACAGTATTTAAGATATGAACGGCGAAGGGTTGTTAAGTTTGGGTTCTGTATTTGTCTTGTATAACGCATGTGCAACTGAGTAAAGCAGCTAATAGGATTGAATGCAAAATTGGCTGTGTTGTCTGGTCTAGTTAGTGGTTATGGTGAAAAATTTTTTAGCGCAGGAGTTTTGTTATGGGGATTGACATTTTGAGGGATGTAAAAATGTGGGAGTGGAAGGATTTGTGAATGTGAGGAGCATATCACACTTTTGTGAATGTGGTTTTGCTTTGAAAGCTGCGTTTTGTATAGCAGCGGTGTAATATTATGCTGCGTGAGAGGCAGTTTCCCTTGCCGTTTTATGGGGGGACTGTTTCCGAAGTGGATTGTAAGTTTTCTTATTGGCTAACCTGTATTTCGCAGAGGAGAGAAACGACAACCGTGTTTGCAGCTTATTAGGGATCTTAAGCAACCACGACGGCAACGCCAAGGAAAACGTCACCTTAAAAATGACTTCCAAATATTTCAAACTTTTTCGCGATAATTTCAACTCGTTCAACCTGTCAAATGTGGCCGAATAATCCGGGAGCTGACTCTGTAAGGACGGCGTTACAGTTCAGGTAGAAAAAAGAAAGTTCACTGTCGTGTGTTCACGTTCTACATAAAACTGTGAATTTGGTCATTTCACGTTGTTATTTTGCAGAGGACGACAAAGAAATGTACAAAAATCTGTATCGCACGTGCAGAGTCATTGTTTTGCTAATTAAACTTTTTGTTTTGTGACGTTCTCGTCAGCCGTCGCCGTTGTGTTTGCATAAGTTCCCTATTAGCTTGGTAAGGAACGGTGGCTTAAGAAGAGAAGGGATTGGCACTAGTATGATGATGCAATTAGTGGATTGCACCATCGATACATCATAGTTCTTGAGAAGGGAGAGAGACGAGTGTTTATTTGACGCGAGAAGTTGAGTTTATTTGCATAAAGAGGAAGGAATCGGTCATTAATAAGGAGATCAATTAATAAGGTAGCTGTTACGAGTCTTTAAGTTAGAAAATAACTGAATATTATCAAGCGATACGTGTGGTTTGCGTGTAGTGTTGTTGTTTTTTATTTTTTTTTTGGTAATTTTGTAGGTGCGTAGTCCGGTACGTAGTCAACTTGTTTACTTTGCATGGGGATTCCCGGGCTAGCAAACCAGATTTAAACATCACGTCATGAGATATGCCTTAACGTGCCCCAGACTCTGCCGATCTGCTCGAGCTCGTGTTATTTTGATTCTAATGCTATGTTCACTGTTTGTATTCACGGTCTAGGCACAACAGTAAATAATTCGTCATCCCTTTGTAAGCATCCTCAGTTGTGGGCAAATTTATACCGACATTCAACGTTTGAGTGAATTTGCGTTTTTTCAGCAGAAATAAAAGCGATAAGAAAGATAAGCTGAGTCGTCAGAGTTTAAACATTACGTCATCCAGTAACGCTATAGTCAAAATATTGTGTCACACAATCACACCTTTTGTCACGCCGGTTCGTATAAATACAGGATCACCCTAACATTTGTGAAACCTAGGGGTGAGGAGGGTCAGAACGGCCGGTTAAAATGCCCATTGGGCTTTCTTGTATTTTCAGGTGACGGAAACGTTACAAGAAAATTTGAATTGGTTTATGATGAGGATGAAGATAATGAAGAAAACACTGGTAATGAAGAAGTGGACACAGAGGTAAGAACGTTGATGTATTGTTTTGCCGGCAAGGTTTATCTACTTCAGAGTAGACATGAAATATTCCCCTGATCCCTTTCTACGCTAGTGCCACGTGAACTGTTCTTCCAAGCATAGTTAGTAGAGGGTCCCCTCTACTAACTATGTTCCAAGGATTGCGTAACGAGGCCAAAGAACATCTGCTTGGGGAGGTGATCACTCTTGCTGTCTTCTGAGAAACGATAAATGATGGCTGCATACCGCAAACACAGCAACTGCGGGGCATGGTGCACAGATGAGCTGTCATTCACACGCAAGGAGCTCAATTTCGTATAAATGTTCGTGCACCAGGACAAGGTATCTCAAACGTTTCGGGGCCGTTAAACCAGGAGCCATAATCGGGGACGGAGACCGTAAGCGCGGGGTCCACGCGGCCCCATCGAAAAAGACAAATGTGCTATTTTTAGAAAAAATTGCGCCACCCTCAACGTCATAAATGCGCGTGGCTACACGCAAATTTGCGTGGTTATAATTATTTGATATCCGGTATGCCCGAGTGCACAATTGTTTTTATTATTAAAAACGCAATCACTAATTGCTATAAAATCAAGCAGAGAAAAAAAGAGAGAGAAACTCCGAGACAAAAGGGAACAAGAATCGATCGCGATCACATGACTGACCGAAAAAGGCGCCAAAACCTTGCGAAGTGTTGCAGCGTTTCTTTGCGGAGCTGAATGAATCAATGAAACTGCTCCGAAGTGAACGTACAAGCACAAGGTCTGGGAAAAATCTCCCAATTATGGGCTCTGAAATGTGGTACGTGTTTGATTTTTCCTGAAAATTGTTGTAATCGTCGTTCAAAGCGGATTGAAGCTGTACGATCTCACCGTTATGGCTGCGGGAGTTCAAATGAACGAGTTTGAAATCGCTCCGTTCGCACAACGCTGATAACGGAGCCATCATGTGTTTGTTTGATCGAATTGAAGACAGGATTAATAATTAAACTTGAACGATAATTACTATGTAGCTCACGGAAACAAGACTACGGAAGTGAGGAACATTAGAATTCACCATCTTACTTTTTAAACGCAAACCACAAAACGCAGTTTTTCGTAGTTTAGAGCCCGCCGACGGAATGGTAAAAATAACACTCAAACAACTTTGAAAGCGATTCAACGTATTTTACATGGCATCCGACTTGTGTCCAAATGTCTGGAGCTGCTCAAGGGAACACAGATAGAGCCACAACGAGTACAGGTAAACCAGTGTCAATTTTGTGTGGTATAGCCAAAAACTGTCGCCTTTTCTGGTACTGGATTTGTTCAATGCTTGTTGTTCAGACTGTTGCATGATTTTTGTACTGACTCGCCATAAAAAGTGTGACAATTTTTATTAAATGCTTCTTTCCAATTTAATGTGCTTTATTTTGTCTTGTCTCGATATTTCGGAGTCAAAGCCTTCCGTATGAAACCTGCTGTTTGTGAAATTTTAAGAACAAGTGATTGACTGGACGATGAAAGAAATTGTAAACAAAGCGCTAAATGCTTAAAACTCTATTTCTACAGTTTCTTTTCGTCCTAAGAAATCAAGCACTCTGAAACAACTTAGATTTGTGTCTCAGTGACCTTCAGTCGTAATTTCTTCTTAATTTTGCTTCGATACAAAGTGATTTTTCTCGCCGGGTTGCTGGCAGAGAAAAATAATTAAGCCCACTCTGTCGTTGAAACCTTTGCCACATCCACTGCGCTATGTATCCCTTCTAGGTTCGTAAATTGCCCAGAAAGTAATATTAAGTACTAGGGCAGCATGGAGTTTCACTTCATCTTTCTCCTTCTCATCGACGGAAGTAGTTTTTTTTCTCTTGGTGTTTTTTCAGTTCTCTATTTTGTCGACGATTGATAACGCACCACGAGAGCATTTGATTGAAAACAAGGCGCGCTTTTCACTATTCTTGGTCTTCATTATAAACATTTGGGCCATTTCGGTAAAGGCGGGCATTATTTCAGAAAACATACGCTGAGAAATCTCGACAGACATTTTCTTTGCTGACTCGGTATTTGAATATATGTTACTATTTTTCTTGCAGTGAAAAAAGTGACAACGATTTATCAGTGCGTTACTTTTCTTCAGTACGTGCTTGGAAAATCATTTTACAGTCTTTGCGGCTGCCCTTCAATCTCTGTACGTCCTCAGAGGAAATATATATTCCAGATGTATTTTCCCTTTTTCTGCCTGATTCGCCTTCAACTGATTTTTTCGTAGTTCGACGCCATTTTTGCCCGTAAAACGTTTCTTCCGTCTAACGGGGGAATCCTCGTCCGACATGTCCGACACATCTTTGCCACAGGATTTTTCTAAAGTATTCTCACTGCCATCATCGGAATCACTTGTATAATCCTCATATCCAGAGTCACTATCCAGAAAGTTCTCCCCAAGGGCTTGCCTCAAATTAGGAAGTGACACTGATGACAGAAATTGAATTTATTCATCTCCAACAAAGGTAATTTCCGACGCCATTTTGTTTGTTTTTCTCTGCGCGGAGTCCTCGCAACACACACGCGCGTGTGTCACGCGCGATGGCGCAATTTTTTCTAAAAAAAAGCACATTTGTCTTTTTCGATGGGGCCAACGCCAATACTGAAAATGGCAGTTAGTTACGGTCTCCATCCCCGATTATGGCTCCTGGTTAAACCTTATCCAGCTGTTACCGCAGTTCTCTTTGCGCCCAAAGTAGCGTTTCTCAAGGCGCGAGTTTTCCCCGTGAATTGCATGGGCAGGCAAGTTTTATTGAGTTACCAGACTGCATGTAGTTATCCGAAAAAATACCAAGACTAGAAATAATAAGGGGACTTATGGCGTGTTTACATAATAACGATTGAACGTTCATTCCGGTGAGAAATGAGCACTTTATACCAAGTTTACATAACTGTTTTCATGGCAGTGAGAGTTTTACTCCAAAACAAATTGGTACGAGTCTTCGTACTAGAATGGGAATCTCGATCCGGTACATTTACTGGGGTAAACTCGCACTGACTCGTAGCGATATGAGATTTTGAGCAGGAACTATTTAAACCACTGGAGGCAACTGGGATGAATTCGCAACTGTATGAAAGTCGTATCAGTATCTTGACAGGGAAACTTTCCCTCACTTGACGACTTAATTCGTATGGTAAGCAGTTAATGGAAAATTTCGAAGGCAACACGGAAGTGGCCAAATGGAATATTAACCAGGTAATGAAGTGAAAAGAACCACCTTGACAATTATGTCAATCACACACACACACACACACACACACACACATATATATATATATATATATATATATATATATATATATATATATATATATATTATATGGCAAGCGATTCTTCAGTCCAAATCGAGTGTTCTGATTGGTTAGTCTGCGGTCGGGATTTTACAGTACGGACCATTACCATGGAAACGGTCCTTTTTGGAATTTTTTTTTTTTCGTGCTAATGCTACAGCAAAATTCAAACTGTGAAAACGCAAGAAGATAAAAAAGAAAAGGTTTGGAGCTGGTACAAAACAAATGAACGAGGTAAACACGTCTGCTTAGAAAAAGCGCTCTTCAATTAAGTTTACCGACTGTGCCAACGTTCTTCAGTGACTGTGTGTGTTTATTGTGTTTTTTGTACGGCTATAGACTGTAAGCTGTAAAGACCCGAGTAGATCGGCCAAGACTTTAACAATAATTATTAAAATTCAGCATTAACAAAAGAGTACGTTTCTCACAAGAAAACCTCTTGGCGAAAAAGAATGAAAACTGCAAAACAACTAGCAAACGGCTTTCACCGGCAACTATAAATCGAAAGCAAACGATCACGTTCCTGTCTAGTTTAATATTCGCCATCGCTTCGGTCAGCGCTTTCCACAAAAGCAAATTAAAGTTACACGTACATGCATTAAACTAACAGTGTACCTTGATTCCTCAGCGAGATTTTTGTTCTTGAAGTGCACATCCTTGAAAATAATTCTAGCGTGTTCACAAGTCCGCTCTTGCTGTAGCTCGCGCTAAAACAACTTTGTTAGGTGCGACGAAAATTTGCTCTCAGCATCCACAAAGTTCTCTTTAAAGCCACTGAAGCAAACAACTTGCAGTATTTGATGGAGAGATAATTTCCAGTGTTATTTTTTAGGTTCGAGTGTTCCTTTGTTCACAATGACTAACACGCTGTCACAATTTCCAGAGTTTGAGAAGTACGTGTGTGAGCAGGTTTTATCGCGGCCTTTTCATTATTCTTCTTTTTCCCGAATTGTCTCTGCCCATAACGAAGAAGTATTTTCAAATGAAACTTTCTTGTGTTGTACAGGACGACGAAAAACTGACACATATAATAGAAGCATAGCAGTTTTCATTCAAGAGCCACGCAAGTTTCTGCCGATCGACAGCAACGATCATCAAACTGATTCGAAAGCCTGTTAAAATCGCTGGCTTCTTTGCTTGACACCGCGCCGGAAATTGACTTGAATGAACTACCGGAAGTGTTGTTTCGTACGAAAAATGATGCCATATAATAAACCACTTACTAACTTCACTTGCTCGGGACCGTACTAGGGAATATTGGCCCTCGGTCGTTTTTGTACGGACCTCGCTGCGCTCAGTCCGTACTGCCACGACCTCGGGCCAATATTCCCCAGTACGGCCCTCGCGTTCAGTTAGTAAGAGGTTATTATTCTATGAGGGCGCGCTGGATATCGAATGTTATTATTCAACAAATTGTCACTATGCCCATATATGGTAAGGAAGCCCTCAATATCTGTCATCCTACATGACAGATATCCTGCGATATACGTAAATGACCATATTTGGAAGTGCACTGCAAATTTTCTTTCATTGCTTGTTTGGCGGCCATTTTGAAAAGCGAGGCAGTTTTAGCAGTGTTCTCCGTAAGTTTTAACTCTCTGGAAGGAACTTTCCACGATTAAGTGCTCTCAAAAAGTCAACAAATATTTGCTTCAGCTCACAAAGATATCCAGAGGTTGACTTGGAATTTTCATAGTGAGAATTCAACCAAGAAAATGCTATTGCGAACGAAGCAGCACACTTGCTCACGGAAAGTTGTAAAGACTAAAGTTGAAAAGATTTTAATTCACAGAAAGAGGACTTATTCTCGGTAAGGTAGCAATATTTTTTTCCTTTGTCTTGTCATTTCCAAACATGAGTTTGTAAATACGTCTTTTTAAGTGAACGGTAGTAAACTTCGATTTCTTGATCAAAGTTCTGTTTTGATTTTTATTAAGCTTATGTGTTGCTAGCTTTTAGCGTTTTTATCATAGAGCCGTAGTTTTTCTCGTTCTGAAAATGGTAGCCAATGGGAATTTGTTGAATAATAAAACAATTATCCTGCTCAATCTTGCGGAATATCCCCTGATTTAGCCAACTCGGCCTACGGCCTCGTCGGCTAAGTATCAGGTGATATTCCGCGCGATTTCGCAGGATAATTGTTAATTATTATTCAACAAATTGTCACTATGCCCATATATGGCAAGGAAGCCCTCAATATCTGTCATCTTACATGACAGATATCCTGCGATATACGTAAATGACCATATTTGGAAGTGCACTGCAGATTTTCTTTCATTGCTTGTTTGGCGGCCATTTTGAAAAGCGAAGCAGTTTTAGCAGTGTTCTCCGTAAATTTTAACTCTCTGGAAGAAACTTTCCACGATTAAATGCTCTCAAAATGTCAACAAGTATGTGCTTCAGCTCACAAAGAAATCCAGAGGTTGACTTGGAATTTTCATAGTGAGAACTCAACCAAGAAAATGCTATTGCGAAAGAAGCAGCACACTTGCTCACGGAAAGTTGTAAAGACTAAAGTTGAAAAGATTTTAATTCACAGGAAGAGGACTTATTCTCGGTAAGGTTGCAATATTTTTTTCCTTTTTCTTGTCATTTCCAAACATGAGTTTGTAGATAAGTCTTTTTAAGTGAACGGTAGTAAACTTCGATTTCTTGAAGTTCGGTTTTGATTTTTATTAAGCTTTATGTGTTGCTGGCCTTTAGCGTTTTTATCATAGAGCCGTAGTTTTTCTCGTTCTGAAAATGGTAGTCGATGGGAATTTGTTGAATAATAAAACAATTATCCTGCTCAATCTTGCGGAATATCCCCTGATTTAGCCAACTCGGCCTACGGCCTCGTCGGCTAAGTATCAGGCGATATTCCGCGCGATTTCGCAGGATAATTGTTAAATAGATAACCAACTCGGCGCTACGCGCCGAGTTGGTTATAATCATTCGATATCCAGCAAGCCCGAGTAGAATAATTGTTTTATTAAAAACGTCGCCACTATTTTAAAAAAATCAAGAAAGAAAGGCAAAAAATGCGAAAAAAGAGAGAAAAAGGGAACAAGAATCGATCACATGACTGAAAGAAAAAGGCGCCAAAACCTTGCGAAATGTTGCAGCGAAATGTTGCAGCTGAATGAGTCAATGAAACCTCTCGAAAGTGAACGAAGTGGCACAAGTTTTGGAAAAAATCTTTTAATTATTGGCCGTGAAATGTGGTACGTGTTTTATTTTTCATGAAGCATTGTTGTAATCATCGTTCAAAGCGGATTGAAGCTGTACGATTTCATCATTAGCTGCTGGAGTTGAAAGCGAGCAAGTTTGTAATCCGTTCGCAAAACGGATCCATCATGTGCGTGTTTAATCGAGCTGAAGACAGAACTAATTTGAACCTGAAGAAGTAATTTCTAAGCAGCTCAGAAGCAAGATTACTGTAGCGAGGAACTTTATAATTCACCATCATAGTTTGTTAAACGCAAAGCACAAAACACAGTTGTTCTCGGTTTAGAGGTTGCGGACGGAATGGTAAAAACAACACTCAAACAACCGGGAAAGCGATTCAACTCCGTTCACATGGCATCCGATTTCTATCTGAACATTTGGACCCGGCTGTTGAAACACAGAGCTACAACGAGTGCAGGTAAACCATTGTCAATTTTGCGTGTTATAGCCGAAAAAAAATTCGCCCTTCCTTCCGTCTTGGTAGTTTGGTACTTGTTTAGATTGCTTCAGGATTTTCGTACTGACTCGCCATGAATGTGTGATAGTTTTCGTTAAATGCTTCTTCCCCATTTCACTGTGTCCTTCATGTTTTGTCTTGATATTTTGAAGTGGGAAGCCTTCTTGATAAAACCTACCGTTTGTTCAATTTCAATAATCGACGTGACGATCGATGAAAGAAATTAATTGCAAACACAACGCTTAGTGCTTAAATTTCTATATCTGCACACAGTTTCTTGTTGTCTTAAGAAATCAAGCAATATGGAACAATTTTGATTTGTGTCTTAGTGACGCTGTTGCAATTTCTGCTCTATTTCAATTCGCAGCCAAGTGATTTTTCTCATCCGTTTTTCTCGCCGGGTCGCTCGCGAGGAAAAAGCTTTCAGCTCACTTTGTTGGTGAGTGTTCATTGACCATATATGGTCACAGCAGGTATATGAGCTGATAGCCTAGCTCCGTTCAGCCAATCAAAATGCTAGAAATCCAATATACCTAGTCTAGTTTTTAATAAATATATATATAATTGTTTTTTTTTCTCGCAGGTTATAGTGCCATGGTCCTCGATGCTTGATCCCGTGTTAATCAGCGATTGAGGTCACGTTTGTTTTTTTCAAGCAAAGCAGTAATAGTTGAAGGGTGCATTATCTTATGTTGATTAAATGTACGTATTTTGGTTCTTTCCTTTTGTGGCATTCAGATAAATGAACTTGTCAGAACAAGTCTTTTTTAGTGGTTACAATAGTATCAAGACTGCCGTGCTTGCTGGTGGATAGGAGCTGTCTGATTTTGGGTGGAATTATGTACCATACTTTCTTATCTCGAAATTTCAAATGAATTTGCTAAGAAATGGAATCCTTTTCTTTAGATTTAATTAGTAGACATTAAGGGCGCGTTTTTTGGGAACTGTTCTGGAATGGGAATACTTGGAATGGCATGTCGGCGCTTCTTTTATTACCTGTTCTCATTCCGGAATCGTTAGAGTGGTAGTTTATTCCCTCTGCTATTTGGGGCAGAATGAACAGAATGAGCAAAATGAAAACCTTGTCAATCACTTGACCACCGATCCTGCGGGAAAAAACCCGCGTTGAGTTTTTCAGTCCATTTTTGGAACGATCGTTTTTTTCTTGTTACATATTCCAGTAATTCTGACCATTTCCATTCCACTTATTCTCATTTTGAAAAGAGACCAAAAACGCTTCGTTAGTGTAGCTGCTGTTTTATTAAAAACTGTTCTGTATTTTTTGGAGTGCTTAATTGTCTCCATAGTGTCAAGTAAAATTGTGGATCCTCTTTGCCCATTTTGGCCTTTCGTCCACACTAAAACGGCGTTTATGTGACCGAAAAGGTATCTTTTCAAAAACCCTCTCCAGAGTAGATAAAATTGCACGTCTTCTCGTTTCAGTGTGGATGGCAAAAACAAATCTTTTCGAAAAATCTTACTTCACAACAACCACTTGATTCCAATTGTTCCAGTCTCTTACTTTAGAAAAAAAACGATTCGAAAACGATAGTGTGGACGAAAGGCTGTGCGGTTTCGATGCGAAACCGTCGTTTTAAAGTGTATTCGGATTAGTGTGGACATGGCCTGTATTCAGTTTGTTACGAGGGTTCTTAGAGGAAAAGCGTGAGTTTCCAACGTAATGGAACCCATGAAATACCACACACCGCTGGGATTCTTAAATCACTGGCCATCGAGAGAGAACCTGAAACCTTTTCAAAGAATTGCCTACAAAACGTCGAGTTTCCCTGTGGCTTAGTGGTAAGGGTATTCGACCGGTGTTCGGAAAGTCAAGGGTGTGACTTTAGTCGCGGACTCTGATTTTTCCTTTCTTTGTGTCAAATAGAAGTATAGCTGTCTTATTACGTGAAAGAGTTGCACATCTACGTCCGTGGAACCCCTGCCCAAAACCGCCCGTAAAGAACCATTGTCCTTGTTCAGATTGACGTCATCAATTTGAGTGACAGCAGATGTTTTTGATAACCAATTGATGCACCTGGCATACGTCTAACAAAAAGAGCTTAAACTAAACCGCTCACTTTAAATAGACCGGAGTTACACAAAGAAAAAAGGAAAAAGTTTCCTTGTGAAATTGATGCAAAACTTGGCTTTGGCACTGGTTGACACTTGTAGTTGAAAATTTCCTCTTTCCTGAACGTTTAGGTGAAATCTTTTTCTAATTTAAGGGAAGACTATCAAATGGCCAACAATTCCCCCAAAAATCGAATTGAGAACCAAAAACAACGGGACTGAGCGCCAAATCCCGGAAAAACGACCGGGTATGGAGTTTTTCTTGCAGAAAAAACTGTCTAAATTTTGAAAAAAATCATGCCAAACAACCTTGGAAATGAAAGACAAGTTAAGTTTCGAGTAGCCCCGCAGTTCTTAACAACGTCTTATTTCATTGGACCTTGGTATCACGCAGCTCTATTGTTTTCGGGGCTAGGGTCCATTGTTTTGTTGTTTGGTGTATCGTTTTCTCAGCAAATCAGAGAAGACCTTGTAAGAGCTGCGACATCGCCCTAAGTTTCTGTGCTGCAGATGAAGTAATAGACGATTGGACAGGCCTTTGAGCAGACAGGAGACAAATTACAGCGCTATTGCCTCAAAATGGCAGTTTTTTTAAAAAAAGGTTGGGAGTGAATGTGTTAACGATACTTTTTGATTTATTTTTGCCTATCGTCGAAGCTAATTAAAGCAGTCGAAAACCAAGACAAGAACGGAGACATTTGGAAAAAAACGTCGTCGAAAGTACTAGAGATTTTAGAAAGCGCATCAAAACTTCTCGTTCTAAGCGTGGATGGGCGAGAACGCATCGCTTAGAAAACGCAACAGTATGTGGACGGCATCCTCCCCTATCGGCAATCCCGCACGTTTCCAGGTAACGGAACTTCACAATGGTTGTTAATCTTGAGCACAGCTGATGTCGCCCCTGAGATCATCAAAGTTGATGTGACCCCATCCGCCAGAAGAGCTGTCTATCAGTTTGACTTGAGCAGTTTTACCGAAAACCGCGTGCTCATCCAAATCACAAAAACAAATTGGAAACTTTTTGCGCCTGCGCAGACAACAGTCTCCCTTGCTCGGGTGTACTAAGTGCGTATTAGTGCAATATATAGATACGTTATTTAAATATGTGTGGAAACCAAAAATCTTCGAATCGATACTTGCAGAAGAGACATCAAGCCTGTTGCCTCGTCCCTTACTGAAGGAGATGAATTTCAGGCAGCATATCTGGGTGGGGGTCGAAAGATACATCAGGTAGTGAATTTTGCTGTATTTTCAGAAACCACCTCTTAGATTTTGGGTGAATTGAATCTTCTTGTTCTGGCCAAAAGCCGCCTACAACTTTATAGCTTGCACATAGGGAGAGATAATGCCTGGCTGCGTCTGCGTACGGTGTGCAAGATTTGCTTATAGTCGTAATAACGTCTACAAAAGATTCATCAGTAGTCGTGGTTACAAGAGTCAACTTTACCTGGAAAAATATGAGGTTTCCTTGGGAAAAGTTGCATTTTTCCGTGTAACCGATTTTACCTCGGGAAATTCACCCAGGTAAATTTTTCTGGTAAATTGATTGAGAACAATAGAAAATGGCACAAGCAAAACCCTATGTGGATTGAAGGGTCGTTTCGCTTCCCCAGATAAACCTTCCAGTGAGAAGCCGAGTATTGTACACCGCACGTGCAGTGCGTGATGAGCTTGCGTGTGGCGTCCTTCTGATCAGCCACAAAGAGTGAATCCTTGGTTCACTGATTTAGTTTCCTTTTACATGTAGGTTAACAGTAACAAAGGAATAATAAAAGGTACGTACGTTAAGTAGAAAAAAGTGTGCGACACTCTGCCTAATCAGTGCCCTGTCTCTGTTGTCCCCTTTAAAGATTCTAGCGATTTCTTTAACAGCACGTATCAAAAGTCAGCCTTTGACTCTAAAGCTTTCACTCTATCTCTTTTGCCACGAGACGCTCCAAAAATCGTGATCCTTCAAATAAGCTCATTTGACTCCAGTGACATGGCTTCCGTTCCCTTTGCGGCAGGAAATTTTCCTTGGGCTGTCTTTTTGCAAGTTTCGTATTGCCCTTCAAGCCCTTTTAAACTCTTACTTCAGTTCATTGTCACTATCCCGATCTTCTTTGGAGCAGCTCGGCTGAAGTGAGGCGGAGCCATGCGAATGGGTAGCTAGCGTTGAGTGATATCTTTACCTAAACTAAATTCAACAGCACTTTTTGGCGTGCTTTTTGGCCTGCATCCTAAACTTAATCCATTTCGCCGGGGTAATCGAATGTTTCAAGACAAAAGATTTTCCCACCTCTTCTGCAGCTGCCCTTTAGTTCTGTTTGGGTAACCAGCTGCAAGCCAGTTCATCGCTCACTTAAATCTAACGTTCTGTTTTCATAGAGAATGTCAACCGCACAAAGGGCTTCTTGAGGAATTTATCTTGCCTGATAAGAATTTAGTTTTATCCGTCTTGGATTTTGGCAGGCGTTTTCTCATTGTTTCTCCGTCTTCATCTTTTTTTTTTTTGTCCTTTGTTTCAGTAGACATTTTGAACTGAAGGTGATGCCTTTATTCTCAATTTTACGAACATATAGAACATATAGGGCTGATCATTTAAACGAAGTCTAACTTAGACCGTGTTTTTTGGATTCCGATAACCCTTGGCCGGTAAGATCTACTGTTTCCCCATAGTCATAACCTTTGCAAAAATACATCTATATTAGGAGGCACCGTCCTTAAAGGGGCGTAGTCACGAGGATTTCGCAGATTTCTGGTCAAATCTGTGCTAAAATTATCGGGAGCTAACTTTATCCATGCCCAACATTGTGTTTGAACATTTAAAGAAACAAATTAACTTAATTCCATTAAGAGAAAACAAACCATGACCATTTGCTATCGATTTAATGTCAACACGCTGAAAGAATCTGAAAAGTTTAGCCTATTTTTTTCAAATTGCAATCCATTTCCATCCGTGCTATCCGTAGCAACAGACGACAGAAAATAGTTTCAGTGAAGTAATATAGTCTTTGGTAACAAAACTAGACCATTATTTGTGAGCGTTCATTGATGTGGGGACATATTTTTCATTTTTAAAGTGAACTAAAATAGCGTGACTATGCCCCTTTAAGGCTCTAAAACTCTACATCTGTTTACAAGTTAGTTATTTATAGGAAATAAACGTTCCTGTAGTCTGTGCTACATGCCTGCTTTACATTAATTACGGTAAAGAAGGCCTACATATTTGGGTATGGCAGATTGAAATCGTATTAGACCGCGGTTTTCTTAAACCTCGTCTAAACTTTGTTTCAATAACCAGTTGATGTAGTCCACAGAGAAAACAATTTGTTAGTTTTCTTCCAAACTGTAGGGAGAGCAAAAATAATGAACGAGGTTGATTACGTAATCTCAAGGTAAAAAAATTCCTCGATTTTCCTTTACTTAACAATGATTGGAAACAGTTTGTAATTTTATATTTTGACATTGGTGCATTGTTTCTGTTGCATCTGCTGGAGTTAGCTGGCCAATATTAAGATATTCTTGGAAAGCAGGGATGTCAGGTTAGTTAGACGTCCTTAAACTATTGCATGGAGTGAGGAGACGTCGTCATCAGTCGCAAAGCGCGAAGGAAGTGAGCGCTGTTCTAAGTGAAGTAGCGCCCAATAATCAGTCAAGATAGTTTTGGCATTCGCTTGTTCTATCGTCCAATCACCAGTTCTCAAGCAACAGTAAGGGTGAGGATGGTGACGATGTAAAGACAACGTGCTCATGAATGCTCTGACAGGGTGCTATATAGTGAAGCCAGTGTTCTCCACTCCGTTGCCATTGGCAGCGAAGGCAAGCCACGTGTAATTCCTGCCAAGTGATCGTCGTTACCCAATGAGATAAAGGCTCCGATTCGGGGGTACTGGGCGAGCTCGAAGAGACAGGGAAAGACAGTTTGTTTGTGTATCCTAAAGTATCCTCTTCGTATTCGAGTTGATTTTCAGGACTAAAGCTGCAAGCATTTTCATATTTATAAATATATAATTGTATATACTTTGTTAAGATCGAGACTTGCGAGAATGGGCGAGCGTGTAGCGTGAAGAGACCCACTTCCCAACTTTTTTTTTTCGTACTCTCTCTTAAGAACAGAAAAGATACGTGTAGTGACAAAAGTGTTATTTTCTGCTTCTTAATGCTACAAATCGAGTAATTTTCTTCCGGGGTAAGCCATCAGATTTTCTTCGTTTGTAGGGACTACGAGCAGTCTCTCTTTCCGCTCAGGGATAGTCGAGGAAAACGAACAAGCGAGCGAGCGCAAAAATCGCCCGCGGCGATTTTGCCTTAAAATTTTTATCGTGTTTAAAGGATGATGGTGATGATGATGATGATGATGATGATGATGATGATGACTGATGATGACGATGACGATGACGATGACGATGACGATGACGATGACGATGACGATGATGATGATGATGATGATGATGATGATGATGATGATGGCGTTGAAACGTTACGCGCGTGTCGAGCCGCCAGTACTACACTACCTAAACTGGGAATACACAGCCCACGATACAGAAATTTTTGCATAGCCTTACTGAAAATCTTCGAAATGCGAAAATTGTTCACTGTAGTTGGAGTTTAAAGGCTCAAGCCAGAAAGTGAAACTTTCTACTTTTATTGGTAAAATATGAACTATGCGACGGTTGCACGTAAGACTACAACGTGTTAGAATAATTGGACAAAATTTTTTGAGACAAAATAACCTTAAAAATCAACTGTCCTGTCAAATGTTCCGAACGTACTGAAATCCGGCTTTATAAACCATGGGGTGAATTCAATAAAGAGGAACTTGGACGGCGACACAGATAAACTGCCGGTCTCAGCAGTGTAAGTGCCAAATTTAACACAACTCGAGCTCAACCTTCTGCTTTCATCGCAGTTCTGGGAAAAAAAATTAATTGAGAATATGCGACGAGATTTTAAGGGTGCGTCTCTTTGAGAGAATCCGAAAACGGATTTGTGATTCCAGATCATATGGATTCTTTGACACCAAAGAAACGCAAAATCCGAAAAAGGATTATTTTGTCATGACAAGACAGGCAAGAGGCACGATGTATATATTAGAACGATATTTCTCTCGTACTGCCCTAGAATTCAACTAGAATGGAATACAAATAATTTATAACAAGGACAGTATCTGCAGTAGTTCAAGTGAATTCGCTATTTGCGTTCACAATTAGCAAAATCTGGTCCCTGAATTACAGAAATGGTACACAAATGAAGTCATCCTGACGTGTCAATGCTTCTGTCTGTTCTTTTGTAGAAAACATTTCAAATATACGGAACGGAATAATCACCTAAATTTTCTTTTTCACGATCGAATGTTTTGTCACGAAAGATCGAGAGAAATATGGCGAGAAAATTTGCAGGGAAGACCGCTTGACAGATGTACTATTTTCGGATCATGAATCCTAAAAATCCGGATTTAGATTTGATCTGATGTATCCACTCGGAGTGTGGATTCTGCAGATCACTAATCCCTGATTAATCCATTTTCGGATTAGGTTAAGAAACGCAAAATCTGTTTTTGGATACAAGAATCCGGATTTGGATTTTCCCAAAGAAACGCACCCTAATTCGAAGCTCGGGGAGCATGTACCGATTTTGAGTTATGCTTTGGGCCATGGCGTGCTGACAACATACTGCTTTCGATATTTGGCTGTTGACCACCTGTTTTTAGGATCTGTGTGTAATGAATCAACTTTGAAACAAGCTCATTAACTTGTAGAGGCGTTGTCGACAGTGACTGTCCATTTAATTGTGTCGTACAATTCTAGTTTTAGATCAAGTAATTGAATCATAAGTGGTCGCGAATTCTTTCATGCATTCAATTGGGTGTACAATTCCATCGAAATGATGCAAAAAAAATTGCTTACCGTAAAACTGGAAGAAATTTTCCGACTGATAATGGCTGACCTGATTGCTCAGCTGCTCGAGATTGCCAAGCACACCTTAAAAGCTTTACCCGAGAGACCACCTTGCGCGCCTTACCGTGTTCATCCAAGATTTCTTCCGGCTATCCAGTCCTTTTTATACCTACACATAAGGAAAACTAAAACCCTTCGTGGACAATCACGTGTTTTGTCAGTTACAGCATTTGTAGGAACATCATCCGTTACAGAGGCGGCAGCAACCGCGTCCCCAGGGTCTTCTCGCTTTTCAAAATGGCCGCAGCTAGGGAGAAGACCCTGGCACACAGCAGATCACACAGCAGATCACGTGTCTCCAACGAGGATGGAGATGTCTTCAAAATGGCGGCTACGGGGAGAACTGGGTACGAGATGTGGCTAAGGTGAAGATAAACAAAATGGCGGAAAAAGCTGAAGTTCAGTTCAAGAAAAAATAGGAAAAACAGACACGTTTTGCATGTAAGAGTCTTAGGAATACGGCAAAGTGTTAGAGGTCTTGTTTTTGCTGTTCATTGTTTCTTTTTTGTTATTTTAAAGTTAAGAATAATGGGTTTGAGCGTACTCGACTGCCGAACTCCGTACTGCTAGTTGATTCAATGTTGCTCAAATGAACATATTATATTTTTGATTCATGAGGCTTTAGGCAATAAATTGTCCTATCGTTACATTGTTACAAATCCGTCCTTCTTAAATATTGTTATAAATCCGTCCTTCTTAAAATTATATGCTTCAGCTTTAGACTTTTAAAATATATCAGGCTCAGGTTAAGCTTAAAATATAAATCTTATGGAGTGAGCTTAGGCCATAAATAACACTAGTGTTACAAAATATATATTCTACATGGCTTACATCTCTGTGAGTTCAGTGGAAATGACTCATTTATGGAAATGACTCATTAATATTTGATCTGGCATATTTCCAGGTGCTGCTTTGGAGGCAGTGATAATCATTTTGACTTTGTTGAATTTATTTGTGCCCATTCTTTGCGCTACAGTTTTGCTTGTACAGTTGTAGATCTCCAGGGCTTTGTCACTTTCAATATTGTTTTCTACACTTTAGCTTCAGTGAGTCACATTAAACACTAGAACTGAGGAGATTGTGAGACTGTACACAATGGAAAAATAAAGCATTTTAACAGTTCTGGGGATAATATTCCCAGATTTGAAAAAATTTTCTGCTTAACAACTTCAATCAATTGAGTAACCTGCAGCTGGGTGAAGTTTGAAAGTGTTTCAAAAATAGAAATGGGAAAGAGAGGACTGAACTCACCTGAGGGAGTAATACACAAGTGATGGAATAGTACACAACTGACGGAGTAATAAACAACTGACGGAATTATCATCCAACTGACTGAGTGTAACACAACTGACCGAGTCTGAGACAACTGACTGGGTAATACACAACTGATCGAGTAATGCACAACTGACAGAGAAGTACACAACTGACCGAGCAATGCACAACTGATGGGGAAGTACACAACTGACTGAGTAATACATAACTGACAGCGTTATCATGCAACCCACTGAATGACACAGAACTGGCAGAAAAATGCACAACTGACCAAGTGATGCACAACTTCCAACTGCAACTTGCAACATGCAACTGACAGAAAGGTTACACAAGTGACCAAGTAACGCACAACTGACGGGGTAATACACAACTGACAGAATTATCGTACAACTGACTGAGTGATACACACAGGACCTTTGCATCAAATTCCCTACTCCTCGGGCAAGGAAACTACATGTAGCCAAATGTCTGAGGTATGCCCGGAGGGGAGGGGGGATGTTGAAGATTCGAATTGATCAGCACACAACCTTAAGTTACAAATCCCACTTTTTAGGATGACTCGTTATTTCTTTGAACCTCTGTTGTAACTTTTAGTGGATTTTTGTGGTGTTCTAATTGGATCTGCAAACCCTTTTTATTTGGCTTAGATTGACATGAGAATAGTTTTAAAGTAGAGACATGAGATGGGAAATCATTTTAAGAGACCATCAAAAACTGATATCCACATAAGAGCACCCCAGGTTGATAGCAGTCAATTATGATATTCGTTTCCTTGTTCTTAACTTTAAGCCCCGATATCAACAAACATGTTCTCCTCACTGTTCTCCTCAGGTGGATTAAGGAATGGCTCCTCAAGAAACATCACCTTTTTTCGAACTTTTTGTAGAAGCGTTGCTATTCAAGACAAAATGGCTTATAATTGTGTAATAAGAGCCAAATCAACTTTTTGGATAAATTAGTGTGTTTGCTGCGATCACATGATCGGCCACGCCCTAATTTATGCAAAATTTGCAATAGTTCTATTACAACATGATAATCAACGTTATAACTACCCATCTTTCTTCCAAAACCTCCACATTGTGGAAAGGTAGTTTAAATTAAACGGGATTTTCTGAAAACGTTAATTGTTACGTAACTATTTACTGTTTTTCTCTAGTCCCAGTCCCTCTCCAAAATTAAAACGTCATAGTTTAAAGAAAGTACCTAAATTCTCAAAACCCCAATTAGTTCCCTAAACCCTTTGCCTCAAGTCATTGATACAAGGCAAACTTAATGGGAATTCGTTTTCTTAAAATATTGTAAATTTCAATCAAATAAATTGTAAAAATTGGGCCTGGTATGCCACGTGACGTAAAAATAAAGTTCACGAAGACAAAAATTAAATACTTCAAGGAAATGTTCCACTCTGCCAAACTTTCTAATCAGTACCTTGAAAGTATTTTAAATTAGACCACCCCCCTTCAAATCTGCGGAGACCCTTTCCTTAATTCACTTGAGTCCGTAAATGTCTTATGGTACTACTTGAGAGAATTCACATAAACATCCAAACATTTTATTTTTGGTGATCATTTTCTTTATTCTCAGGGCCTGTATGTTTGAGCAAGTAGTGATATTGTAACGAGAAATTAGATGTTTGTTTGTCACTACTGGGGCTTCAAGGCCTAACTACAAATTCCAATTTCAAAACTTCAGGAAATCTTTTTCTCTCCTTTTTTTTCCCTGAAATCCTCTCTTTCCCATTGATTTAAATTTTTCAAACACTTTCAAACTACACCCAGATAACTCAATTGATTGAAGTTGTTAAGCAGAAAAGTTTTTAAACCTGGGAATATGCCTAGAGCTGGTCTAACATGCAAAGAGGACTTTATCTATCCACTGTTACAATGCTTTATTTCTCCATTATTTACCGTCTCACAATCTCCTCATTTCTAGTACTTAATGAGACTTACTGAAACTAAAGTGTAGAAAACAATATTGAAAGCGACAAAGCCTGGAGATCTGCAACTGTACAAGCAAAACTGTAGCACAAGGAATGGGCACAAATAAATTCAAGAAAGCCAAAATGATTATCACTGCTTCCAAAGCAGCACCTGGAGAATGCCAGATCAAAACTTAAATTAACCAGTCCAGACAACACTGCTCTTTTCCCATTTCCTTGCACTTCGTTTTTCCCATTTCCTTGCACTTTTCCGCCATTTTGTTTATCTTCACCTTAGCATCTCGTACCCAGTTCTTCTCACCCTTGTCGCCGTAGCCGCCATTTTGAAGACATCTCCATCCTCGTTGGAGACACGTGATCTGCTGTGTGCCAGGGTCTTCTCCGGTTGTGCCTAAATAATACCGTCCAGAAGGACAGCCGAGGAGTACTAGGAACGACTTTCCGATTCGGCCGGCTTTCGGAAAATTCTCGGCAAATATCCAATATGGCGGACTGAGCATTCAAAGCAGGCATTAAAGAGGCCGAGAAACAAGGTTTTTACTGTACACTTCACCACATTCATACACAGTGCTTGTTTAAACATGAAACTGGCGTCGAACTGTTCAATGTCTTCGAAAAAAACTTCTGTTGGCCGACGCTAAATTAGCTCAAGTACTCCAAATTAAGAAATTAAACTGAAACGGTAAGCTTGTGAGGGTCTTGTAAGAATTGAAATCTTTATTTAAAAACCGTGTTTTTGCGATTTAGACATTGTCTTAGAAATAATGGATCCTTTGTCACAAGTCTGTTCCGTTTTATGTGTAACAAGGTTGTCTTGTCCCTCTAGTCGGCATTACCCTAAGAAGTAATACCGCCCAGGGGGACATACAGACATATGAGCTTCTTATACATCATACTTTGAATATTTTTTTCAAACCATTGCAGGCCTTGCTGATAAGGTATAATGGTAACTCGGAAAACTTGACTTATCGTAAATATTTTTAAACTTGGTGCTCTTGCCTTCACCTTTGGGGGAGGGGGGTGCAAGCTGTGTATATGTATATTCATCTTTCATTTACTTTCCACCTGGATTTCTATTACACAGTTTCTTTCAGATTATGCTGTTTACAGGTTTCTACTATAACTCTGATAGCTTAACATAAATATTTTCAGACTTAGTAGTCCTTGTCCCTTTCACTGGTATTACCTAAAAAGATTGTACCATCTGTGAAAGGACATACTGTGTGCTCACGAGCATTCACAGCTTACATTTCGTTAATATTATCAAAGATATTGGTCTTGTCCCTTTCAACAATATTACCTAAGTAAATAGTACTGGAGTACCGCCTAGATGGACACATGGCTATTCGGCTTGCATGTTGTAGGTATTCTCATGCTTAGTAGTCTTGTCCTTTTGGCAGGTATTACCCAAAGAGATAGTGCCATCTGGGGCACACACTGTTTGTATTCATGAGTATTTAGCTCACATTTCATTAATATCTTCAGTCTTAGAGGTCTTGTCCTTTTGAATGGTATTACCTAAGAAAATAGTACCACCTAGAAGGACACATGACTATTCAGGTTGCATGTTGTAGATACTCTCATGCTTAGTACTCTTGTCCTTTTGGCAGGTATTACCCAAAGAGATAGTGCCATCTGGGGGGACAAAGTGTTTGTATTCATGAGTATTCAGCTAACATTTCATAAATACCTTCAGACTTAGTGGTCTTGTCCCTTTGAATGGTATTACCTAAGAAAATAGTACCACCTAGAAGGACACATGACTATTCAGCTTACATGTGGTACGATATTCTCGTGGTTAGTAGTCTTGTCCCTTTGGCAGGTATTACCCAAAGAGATAGTACCATCTAGGGGGACAAACTGTTTGTATTCATGAGTATTCAGCTCACATTTCATAAATATCTTTAGACTTAGTGGTCTCGTCCCTTTGAATGGTATTACCTAAGAAAATAGTACCACCTAGAAGGACACATGACTATTCAGCTTGCATGTTGTAGATATTCTCATGCTTAGTTGTCTTGTCCCTTTGGCTGGTATTACCTAAGAAAATAGTACCACCCAGAAGGACACACGGGTATTCAGCTCGCATGTCACCAAATGAGACCCTGCTCACAGGCTATCATGCTTAGTAGTCTTGTACCATCCATGCTAGATTGACTGAGGTGTGTAATTGCAGTATTAAGTGTTGTCAGAAAACTCCCACAAAATGTGAATGTGTTAACAGAGGTATCAGCTAAGGGCTATTTGTTAATTCATAAATTCTTGTACAAGTAAAATTCAAATATTGTGAATGGAATAAAATTATTGTTCGAAAATTAGATTCATTGTGCTGTGTCATTAATGTAGTATTTCATTACAGGAATTGTCCATTTCCCTTCCATGGAAGGTTGGGGGGCGGGTGGGGTGGGGTTGAGACACCTCCCCTCACCCCACCCCTTGAGAGATTTTAAAACTTTGTATTTTGAGATCTCCACCCACCTCCAAATTTCTGAGAACATTCTGTGGGGGAGGTATGGTTGTTTTCTGGAAGAACACAATATATTTTTGACTTGAGGTTGCAGTGATATTAATGGAACTGTTTCTCACTCTGCCCATGAAGGAGGCAAAGGCCATTGGAAGGAAAACAAACATTAATTTTAATTAATTTTTTTCTTTTTAATTTTTAGTTAAGTTTGTTTGTCATTTGGGAGATACTAGCAGAAATTGCTACTGTACAAATCCGAATGTGTAAATAAAGTTTACGTATGTATGTAATTGTTTCAAATGTAATAAAAATGAGTTATTGTTGATTGTTTGCCTTTTTCTATTTTGTTTTTCATTTTTACAATGACAAGGGAATAGTAACTGTAATCAACTTGTTCACCATCTGTTGAAGAAAAAACCCGCTCGTAACTGAGACTGCTCAATTAGGAACGATGTGGTGCTAATTTTGGTTAATGGTGGTAAAAGAAAGACACAGAAGACGAAAACAGAGAATTTTGGTACATAAAACATATTTAACAAAAAAATTGTCCTTTTACATCCATTTAATTATTTAATCAATTTCTTTACTTTATCAAGATGGGTGATGACTACAACAAGTTCTAATTTTTAGAATGATTACTGAATGGCATTCTTAATGTGACTGTGTTAACTTTAACATTGCCAATGGGTTTTCAAACCCAGCCTTCAGACGTGTGCGCGTTCCGGCAGTAAAATTGGTGGGAAAAACGACTGTTTCGAAGTAGGACTTTCCAATATTCTTAGCTTTCCTTGGAGACAGCTGACAATTTGCATGACTGGTCCTCTGGTGGTGCGTTGTATGTCTCCACACTGGGAGAAACAAATAGAGTGATCTCAGAATTCGAGACAGCCACAATCAGCAAATTCATTGTGAGAAGAGTAGACAAAGGCTTTGGTGCCAAAGGTCAGTGTTATTGTATTAACCTTAATTTTCAGTTCAATGGGAAGCTTTAACAGTTTTACCTCTGACTTTTCCTGTAGTTGGATCTCACTTGAATGAACTTTATGGTTTTGAAATGCGCCAATTATTTAACTAGCACATTGTTAAATTGCATTCTCTATTTTTTTTACAAACGGTGACATGTTTCTTTCGAAAATGCTAAGATTAAGCAGGGTTTTCATTTTGAGAGAGCATCCGACTGCGTACGAGTTTCTTGTGGTAAAATTTGAGAGAGTGAGGAACAGTTCCATTAATATCACTGCAACTTCTAGTTAAAAATATAATTGTGTTGTTCCAGAAAATAACCATACCTCCACCACGGAGTGTTCTCGGAAATTTGGAGGTGGGTGGAAGTCTCAAAATACAAAGTCTTAAAATCTCTCAAGGGGTTAAGTGAGGGGAGGTGTCTCAACCCCACCCCACCCCCCCAAAAAAAAACTTCCATGGAAGGGAAATGGACAATTCCTGTAATGAAAGACTACACAGAACACTGAAACACAGAACACAGAACAATGAATCTAATTTTCAAACAATAATTTTATTCCATTCACAATATTTCAATTTTACGTGTACAAGAAATTTATGAATTGACAAATAGCCCTTAGCTGATACCTCTGTTAACCCATTCACCTTTGTGGGCGTTTTCTGACAATACTTAACACTGCAATTAGACACCTCAATCTAGGATGGATGGTACAAGACCACTAAGCATGATAGCCTGCGACCAGGCTCTCATTTGGTGCCATGCGAGCTAAATACCCATGTGTCCTTCTGGGTGGCACTATTTTCTTAGGTAATACCAGCCAAAGGGACAAGACTACTAAGCATGAGAATATCTACAACATGCAAGCTGAATAGTCATGTGTCCTTCGAGGCGGTACTATTTTCTTAAGTAATACCATTTAAAGGGACAAAACCACTAGGTCTGAAGATATTAATAAAATGTGAGCTGAATACTCATGAATACAAACAGTGTGTGCCTCAGATGGTACTATCTAGTTGGGTAATACCTGCCAAAAGGACAAGACTACGAAGCATGAGAATATCTACAACATGCAAGCTGAATCACCATTTGTCCATCTAGGCAGTACTCCAGTACTATTTACTTAGGTGATATGGTTCAAAGGGACAAGACCAATATCTTTGATGATATTAACGAAATGTAAGCTGTGAATGCTCATGAACACACAGTATGTCCTTTCACAGATGGTACAATCTTTTTAGGTAATACCAGTCAAAGGGACAAGGACTACTAAGTCTGAAAATATTTATGTTAAGCTATCAGAGTTATAGTAGAAACCTGTAAACAGCATAATCTGAAAGAAACTGTGTAATAGAAATCCAGGTGGAAAGTAAATGAAAGATGAATATACATATACACAGCTTGCACCCCCTCCCGCCCCCCCAAAAGGTGAAGGCAAGAGCACCAAGTTTAAAAATATTTACGATAAGTCAAGTTTTCCGATTTACCATTATACCTTATCAGCAAGGCCTGCAACGGTTTGAAAAAAATATTCAAAGTATGATGTATAAGAAGCTCGTATGTCTGTATGTCCCCCTGGGCGGTATTACTTCTTAGGGTAATACCGACTAGAGGGACAAGACAGCTGACAAGACAACCTAGTTACACATAAAACGGAATAGACTTGTGACAAAGGATCCATTATTTCTAAGACAATGTCTCAATCGCAAAAAACACGGTTCTTTAAATAAAGATTTCAATTCTTACAAGACCCTCACAAGCTTACCGTTTCAGTTTCTTAATTTGGAGTACTTGAGCTAATTTAGCGTCGGCTAACAGAAGTTTTTTTCGAAGACATTGAACAGTTCGACGCCAATTTCATGTTTAAACAAGCACTGTACATGAATAGGGTGAAGTGTACAGTAAAAACTTTGTTTCTCGGCCTCTTTAATGCCTGCTTTGAATGCTCAGTCCGCCATATTGGATATTTGCCGAGAATTTCCGAAAGTCGGTCGAATCGGAAAGTCGTTCCTAGTAGTCCTCGGCTGTCCTTCTGGACGGTATTAGACAGATTTAGCAATCGCGACGTCGCTCACAGGACGACGGCGCGCGCACATTGAAATAACCGATTAGGACTGGGTCGACAACGCCGTCGCGTTGTGAGCAAAAAGTGATTTAGCAAAGGTCAGGAAAAAACGTCGACTGTATTCTCGAATTCAATTAATCCCCGAACAATTTACTACATTTCTGTTTAACCTGGTGACAGAGAAATGGAAAAAAATAGTACGAAACAAGGATCAGTAATTTCACATTGGAAAGAAAGGAAACAGTCTCGCAAACTATTGATATCTATCGAAATGATGCTGGGATCGATATTTGAAGTAAGATTTGCAGTGCTCGTAATTCTACTTTTGGTAAGTTAAAGGTACACTGTAACATTGCTGTATGCTAAAAGAATCTGTTGTAAGCTTACTTTTCAATGTCATTCGAATTAAACATAACAAAGCTCTAGATTTTGTGTCGTCGTCATGTCTTTGCTTTGGCCATCGAGATGATGCATGAAAATTTCACGTAATTTGAAGCTTGTCGTGAGGTAAATTCATGGAAGATGTCGAGTCTTGCTACTGTTCGCGACGCTTTGTTGCTTGCTCATTACCAGAAAATTATAGATGACGTAGAATTTGCCGTATTATACGATGCAAATTTATCCAAGCCGGTTTTTCCTTATTCAAAGTTTGATCGCTTTTCACTTGACAACTGGGAAGATTCAGAATGCTGGACCGAGTTGAGGTTTGGGAAAGAAGATCTTGATTTGTTGTTACTCAACTTGCAAATTCCCGATGAAATCGTTTGCTCACAGAGATCTGTATGTGATGGCATGGAAGGCATGTGCATTCTTCTTAAAAGACTGGCATATCCATGTCGGTACACTGACATAGTACCTAGATTTGGGCGAAACCCAACTGAGCTGTGCTTAATCTTCAATTCAGTCCTTGATTTCCTTTACTCGACCCATCGGCACCGACTGCAAAACTGGAACATGAATCCTTTTCTTCAACCCGAGAGGCTGCACAGATATGCAGAAACCATTCACCAGCATGGTGCTCCACTCCAGAACTGCTTTGGCTTCGTAGATGGAACTGTGCGAAGTATAGCTCGCCCAAAGTTTAATCAACGAGTGATGTACAATGGACACAAAAGGGTCCATGGGATCAAATTTCAAAGTGTTGTGACACCAAATGGCTTGATAGCCAATCTTTGTGGGCCATTTGAAGGAAAGAGGCATGACAGCATAATGCTAAACCAGTCTGGTCTTCTTGACGAGTTGAGGCGGGTAGCCATTTATAATGGCCAACCACTCTGTTTGTATGGGGATCCTGCATACCCACTGGGAATCCATCTTCAGGCACCATATAAGGGCAACAACTTAACTCCACAAATGGAATTGTACAACAAGTCAATGAGTGAGGTTAGAGTGGCAGTTGAGTTACTATTTGGAGACATCTGCAATTATTTTAAGTTCATTGACTTTAAGAGGCAGATGAAAGTTAATTTAAGTCCAGTTGGAAAAATATACTTTGTGTGTGCCTTGTTAGAGAATGCCCGTACCTGTTTGTATGGCAACCAGGTTTCTGAAATGTTTGAAATTGCTCCTCCATCTTTAAATGAGTATTTCTCATGGTAATTTTACTCTGTACATGAATTACATTTTTTTATACTGCAGAACAGGATTACTACCTGGGGTCAGTTGTTCAGCACATGATTAGGTTAATCTGGGACTAAAGTAATCTTGGAATTCTGTTTTGAAACAGACAATGGAAATGTGTAATTAACTTTTAATCCTGGATTAGAATCAAACACATTTTGAACAGCTGAACCCAGTCTGATAATGATATGAGAAGTTACCGTAAATGGTAACCGTTATGAAAATTGAATTCTAAACCGGTTAGAATTTGAAAAGCTTATATCATATTTGAATTGAATTGAAAAGGTAAATGAAGCTGCATGTGACAGTCCTATAGTGGCCCCTCTTGTGCAGTAGAACTAACATTTATTTTTCAAACACTTCTCTTTACTACTCTCTACATTCCAAGAGCATTCAATTCCATTTAAATGATTCAGTATGAGGTGGCAAAGTTGTATATTTTCTGGCCTTTTCTGGCTTTGAATCCATCAGAATCCCCCCCCCCCCCCGCCCCCTTAACAGCTTTTCTTTGATTGGCATTCACCAAAACCTGACTTTTGGATGCCTAGTATAAAGTGCATGAGGCATATCATCATTATTATTATTATCCTGTAATTATTATCCTGTCTTGTCGCTTGTGGTTTATTTTTTGTGTCACAATGAACATGGCACAGTCAAATCAAAGTTTCCTGGCTTTTTGAACTCATATGCCTGTTTGTGAAGAACCAATGCAGACTGAAAATACCCTGTAAGGAGAGGATGCTTGGAGCAAAGAATTCTTAGCTTTCAACAACAAGCCGTGAAATAGCATCCCCAAACAAACTTGGCTAAGATGCCTGTACAAACTGTACAAACTGTACAATACATTTCGATTTTAAAAACAATAAATATTTAATAGTATTATTAAATCCATGGTAATTGTTTACAAGTCAAAAAGCTCAATTTAAGAGCATATAAGTATAATTTTAAAAAATTAATTATATGGTATTGTAATTACTAATTTACAAATAGTAAAGTTAAAGTTTTACAGGAAAAGCAGTTGTATTTATTTGACAATATTAAATACTTTGTTCAAAACATGATAAAAACATTAAAACCATTGAAATCACTATAAATAACAGTCACCAAATAATAATGAGGATGAATATTTCCTGAATTAAATTGTTCAATCTCAACAATAGCAACCTTAAGGAAAGTGTAATTATCAAAATGCAACTTGCATTAACCCTTTCATTCCCACTGAGTCAAATCATTTTGCAAACATGTTACGAAGTTATAACTTTTGAGTTTGTGGATGAAATCCTTTGGGGTGACCATGAATTAAATCTCTTCAGTTGTACTTTTGCATGGTACCACTTGTTTTTCACTATTTTATGAAATGAAATTTGAGATTTTTTTTTAATTTTGACTCTGGGCACTCTTGAGAGTGAAAGGGTTGATAGATTATTAAAATTTGTTACTCTTTTTTAAGTAACATGTTGAATACAGCTTGTGATTGTTGTTGCTGTTGTTGAATGAATGCCATCATCTGTTGTTGCAGCAATGCAAATTGTTGTTGTTGTTGCTGTTGCTGCTGTTGTTGCTGCTGTTGTTGCTGTTGTATGAGTTGCAACATTTGCTGTTGCACCATGGTCACCTGTTCCCCCTGCTGTTGTCGCATGGTTTCCAGTTCTTGTATGTACTGGTCCTGTTGAGCCTTCAGAGTCTCTCGTTCTTTTTTCTTATCTTCCAGTTCCTTCTCTCTCACCTCTGAATCAATTACTGCTCTTTCCCTTAGCCACTCCAGGGCATCACCTCCTGACCTTCTTCTTCTTTTTTTCTCTGGTTTGACTGGCTCTCCCTCCTCCTCATTTCTCTTCCTTGACTCGCCCAGGCTTTCCATTGCCCTTGCTCTCATCTCTAAAGCCTGCTGTTTTTCCCTTTCAGCTGCCTCCTTTTTTGCCTCACCCTGCTCATCTGACTTCTTCTCTGACTCTTCATTCAATTCAATTAATTGTTCCAACAGCATTTCCAACTCACTTTGCTCTTCAATCTCTCCTCCTCCACTTTCAGTTGCCTCTTTTGCTAACTTTGCTTTTAATTTTTTACTAATGTTGTTGAAACGATCCCTCACAGCTCGTGCATTGACAGTAAACTGTGGCAAACTGTTTAATTTGTTTGCCACCACTTGCCAGGAGCCACCTCTCTCTCTGCTGCCAGGCTTACTGTTAAACACCCCTTCACCTGCCACCTCCTTCAACATGACAAAATCCTTCTCATCTGACCATACCATAACCGACCTAGTGAGACAGAAAATTACCAAAAATTCATATTCAAAAGAGAGAGAAAAATGGAAAACTGTTTTCTCTATGATCCGCATGTTATTTTTCGATATTTTAAAAGTTGTTTGTTGCCCCTTATTTCAGACTTTTTCAAAAAAAGAAAAAAAAAAGGCTGTGAGTCACTGTCCTCAAATCTTTTTGCATTTTCGTTGCCGTAAATCCCCCAAACAACATGAATCCACATTTAGTTTTTCCACCAACAAGCTCAGTTAAACCGAATTTCAAAACAACATTTAGTCTAATTAAATTTCGATTAAAGCAAATTTAATACCCGAGGGAAACAAACCGGCAAATGGCTAAAATTATCTTCTGTTTTCAAGCATTGACGCCTAATGTGTACTTGTGAGGGATTTTGTGCATTTTCATTACAACAACTGGACATATAAACAAGTACTGAAAAGGTGCGTTGTCGCCCGCGGATTTGTTTATATTTGTGATATAAAAACTAACATCTCGCTTCTCAGATCGCCTTTCCCTTTATCTTATATGACCTTTATAAATACAGAATATTTTTAAAAAGTTTACGACTTCTACTTACTTTTTCTTCCCTTCGCCTCTTTCTGATTCCATTATCATACGAAAGGTCCAAGAAACTAAAAGAGAGTTAACTTTTTAAAAACCATTTGCATCGACCAGGCGCCCTTGTTTTGGTAAAAGCAAAAACAATCGACTGCGATTTTCTGTTATTTTGAACACATAAAATGGCGAATCAATTAATTAATTTATTTAATAAGGCACTTGTTACTGCTCAGAAAACTAACAAAAATTAAGAAGACAGCACGTTACTAAAATAAAAAAAATATCGGCGATAGATCTTGAAGTTAGGGAAACCCACTGAAAACTCGAGGAAACCCACTGAAGTTCATCAAAACAAATTTGGCTACTTTTAGTAGGTTTCGGTTATACGAAAAAACAATTTCCATCTTTGAGGACAAAGAAAAAATGTCTAGACTGAATATTTTATGTAGTAAAAGATATTCCCTTACCTTCTTTGCTCAAAAAAGGGCGAAAATCCTTGCGAGTTGTTGGCGTTCTCGTCAGGACGTGAAAACATCCAAAACGCCGTCCTGAACGCGACGCGACCTTGACCACAGGCAGCCCAAATTGGCAGTATGTGTACTAGAAGATTTCATTGACAGTCTAAACATAATAAACGGACAAGTTGAAATGAAAACACAAATAAAGAAACTTGTAAATAAAACATTGCTTACGTTTTATTTGTTGTTGCTTGATGTGTCTTGACTGTCCTGGGAGCTATTTACACAAGTTTTACATTTCGCTGATTAGTAACCGTATGTTCTGTCCTTTATATAGCGAAGCAAGGCTGGCGGGTGAGAAACGAAGAGACTTTTCAACGGAGCTCGACAAAAGCACTCAAAATACTCCCACCTCCACAAAATCCGAACCAGTACAGTCCCGCTTGCAATATGTTCCTAAAGTTTTCTCTTCGGAGTCAAAAGTTCACAATAAGAGGGCAAAAATCTCGCTGTTTTCGCCACAAAAGCGGCCTTTTGTCTTTCGTCTTATCCGCTCGCCGATCGCTGCCGCCACGGGTACGCGCCATCGTAACAAAATTGCTCCCGACCCTGGGTAGGCTTCGTTAATTTGACCCAGCTAAAACTGCTCCCGTGTCGGGGCCTAGAGAGTTTGTTTCAACAGAGTAGCAAGAAACAAGGCAATACTGAACAATTTATAGCTCCTAAAGGAACTGTTGTTTAAAAACTGTTGCTTTGCAGCCTGTTTGTTTCGACGGAGTAGCAAGCGATAGCTTACGCTAATTGAAATTAACTTAAGAAGTTAATCCACGCAATGAGGCAACAGCAGCCCGAGTTAGCTCCTAGTACAACTGTTATGTAGCAACAGTTTTCAGGGCAGCACAAGAGAAGAAAAATGAACACTAGTCTACCAACCGCGATAAAAGAGCACCGCACCAAGCAAAAATTTTTTCCTTCAAGCCGGCAAAAATTGTTTTCGCGCCCAGTTCGCGCCAACTCTGTAACCTTGACCTGTTTCACGTGCTTCGTCCGTGCTCGGGGTTAAATTCTAAACTCTCTAGGCCCCGACACGGGAGCAGTTTTAGCTGGGTCAAATTAACGAAGCCTACCCAGGTCGGGAGCAATTTTGTTACGATGGCGCGTACCCGTGGCGGCAGCGATCGGCGAACGGATAAGACGAAAGACAAAAGGCCGCTTTTGTGGCGAAAACAGCGAGATTTTTGCCCTCTTATTGTGAACCTTCGACTCCGAAGAGAAAACTTTAGGAACATATTGCAAGCGGGACTGTACTGGTTCGGATTTTGTGGAGGTGGGAGTATTTTGAGTGCTTTTGTCGAGCTCCGTTGAAAAGTCTCTTCGTTTCTCACCCGCCAGCCTTGCTTCGCTATATAAAGGACAGAACATACGGTACTAATCAGCGAAATTTAAAACTTGTGTAAATAGCTCCCAGGACAGTCAAGACACATCAAGCAACAACAAATAAAACGTAAGCAATGTTTTATTTACAAGTTTCTTTATTTGTGTTTTCATTTCAACTTGTTCGTTTATGATATTTAGACTGTCAATGAAATCTTCTAGTACACATACTGCCAATTTGGGCTGCCTGTGCCTTGACCTGACAACGTCAACAGAAGCACCGGAAGTCGGGTCCAGACTATTCCGCGCGCTGTCGCGTCCTCATTTCACGTCGCGTTGTCTTTGCTAAATCTATCTATTATTTAGGCACAACCGTCTTCTCCCGAGCCGCGGCCATTTTGAAAAGCGAGAAGACCCTGGGGACGAGGTTGAGGCGGCAGAGCGTTTTGAAACGTGGGGGGTGGGGGGGCTTATCGTACACCACGCCAAGCGCACACCCTCACTCAAATTTCCCAAAATGTCCTTTGCGTAGTTCCTTGGCAAAAGCAAACCTCTTTGCAGTCTTAACAGTGTCCGGTATGCCCGTAATGGATTTGTGACAATGCATAAGTAGGCAGTTGTTCAGACGATCCTGCTTCATGGTGCTTCTTAGGTAGTTCTTGAGTCGTCGGAGGGCAGAAAATGTACGTTCTGAAGTCGCCGAAGCCACAGGTAATGTCAAATACAGTCTTAACAGTTTGTGTACCTCTCCTAGTAGCGTTTTGGCGACAGGAGTTTGTTGAAAGCTTCGCACATGCTTGTTATGTTTGTAACCTGATGTACTTCGGGTGGCACAGTTCTCACTGCATCATGTACGAGATGAAGCTGGTGCCCAAGCCTGCCACAGTCTATGACAGTTGCAAACTCGCAAGACGTTTGTAGCTCTTCCAAATGCTCACTGAAGTCGTCGCTGTTTGCTGCACCCACAAAAAGTTTCAAGTTAGCGACTGACCTTTACTTGGCATGGTTGAATCGGCTTTGTAATTGCGTTAACTTTGCTGCGGGCTTCTTAGTATTGTACTCCATAGTAATCCTTATAACATTCAAACCGATGAGGAGAAGCTCCGTCATCAAGCCTGGCAGCCTGTACTGACGCGCCAGACTTACCCTCTGAAAAGGAGACACATGACTCGTAAGATTTGTTGAACTCTGCCTATGTGCGCAGTCGTGTATAGTGATTCTTGGCTAGATTTGCCGGGTAATAGCTCCTTGCAGAGTCGTTTCTTTCCCCTGCAGTGCCCTAGAAAGCTGCTCTGTAGCTCCAAACAGAAGATAGCCAAGTTCAAGACCAAACACAGAGTTAAATTTTTCAAGGCTTAATAGCACTCCGTTTGTCCTCTGTCCATACTCGTCGTGTGTGGTGTCGGGCATCTCTTCCACTGTTTGCTGAAGCACAACGTAGTCTTTAAAAACAGCATTGAATTCTGCCGGAGTTGTTCAAAAGAGTCCTACAACATATCATTTTGCCAAGCACGATCCTGATGAAACGATTTGTGCAAAGATCACGAGACTGAATATTTTGCCCAACCAATTTTATGCTTCGCTCGCGATATTTTCGGCACCGAAACGTGGGGCGCTGAAGTTTTTGTTGGAAATGGGGGAGGGGCTACAATCCCCCCCTGCACCCCCTGCTCCGCCGCCTCTGCGTTACGATAAGTTTTGAAACTGGTTCTATACGTTCTGCAAGGCGTCCCTAATAACTTAAAGATATTCGGAAAAATGGCAATCATGTCGTTTATTTCACTTCTTAAGTTCAGAATCAAGAAATGGCTTATCACAATTCGTGAAATATTAGGTACTGGTACGCAGCGTGTATGTGTCATAGGTATAAAAACATCTATTAAATAATATTATTTCCCTTTGTCATCGTTTTCCATCGCCATTTCATTCTGCAGATAAGGAACACCACAGGAAGGTCAGGACGCTAATCAAGACTAGTCCGACAAATTTGAAGCCCAAATCCCCAACCCACAAAATAATAAGAGCATAAGCCAGTCCACCAACCTGAGCCATGGCATTTGCTGCATTCAAATCGGTCATAAACCTGACGTGTTATAAACCAAAATAATTTTGCGCAAAAAATGACATCCAGGCATGCACAAAAGCGTAAGGACCCATTATTTTGCGCCGACTGTCACGAGATCTTAGATGCACTTTAAAATATTGGGTAAACCCAATTCAGACAATTAGATTTTGCCCCTTTAAATCTTGAGGCTATGATATCTCGAAACACCTTTTCAACTAGCTTTAACACTCCTATTTTGTACTCAGATGGTAAAAATAATCACTATTCAAACGTTGCTGAGTAATCGAGTAAAATAGGTTTAAGTCTTGCGTGTTTTTGAGTCAGACATCAGTTGAGGTGTCATCGTCAGAACCTGGCATATAGGCTTTAAGAGCACGAGTTTGATATGTAGCTGCATAACTTCGTCTTCTCTTGTCTACGAGATGACAAACTGCGGAATCCGGCAGTAGGAAAATTGCTGACGCATTTGAAAGTCAGTCATCCTATTTAAGTGGGAGGCCGATTTGTGGGCAATTATTCCTGAGTTTTTGCTTCTTATGTGAATACATAAAAAAAGATGTGAGCAACACAGTCATATGCTTATTGGTTCAAATTTGACCCCAAACGTTTGAGATTCCATGGGCGTCTTATGAAAGGCCCGCTAAAACTTATTTTTGGATGTAGTATAAGGATTGTCTATAAGAAGAGTATTTGGAAACTTTATAGTCTGCAAAGGAGCTTGATTGGAGAATGGCCGAATATCAAAATATAGCTTGTAATTACGGGGCTGTTGTCAGTTCCCTATCAAAGAATGAGCCATCTCTCTACACAAACACTATACAAACGTCTCAGAAAAAAATAATTATAAAAGCCACCTACATAAATCTGGTCATGAAATTACTCCATAAAACTTACGGATATAAAAATATGCATTAATACAATTGTGCTCTAAGAGACTCCTAAGAGCACCCAACCTACGAGTCTTTACAGTCGCCACTCTAACAGTCCTACGTAAAGGGTGATCTTATGACCTGAGAAAATATAAAATACTAAAAGTTTAAAAATAGTCGTAAATATTAGGTACCACAAACTCGCAATTGTTGTTAATATAAGATGGGTAGACTCTGGCTAAATTTTGAACTGACTGTGACTGAAACTCCACAATAACAATGTTACATATCCGTGCAAGAATCTGTGAAATTTCTTTTTCACTGAGACACCATACTCACAGTATGGCAGATTTTTGAGGGTATGGATTTCAGTGTTTCAGAATTTTTGCCGCCTAAAATTGGACCACAACAAAATATCTCGATAGGGATGTGAATATAAACGGTGCGAGAATTCAATAAAAGTTGGCCGCCTTTTCTACTTTAATGACATTTTATAAGCCTTTACTAGTGTGAAGACTTAAAAGGCCTGACTCGCACACGATGGCTCGTTTTATCCTGTTCCTGTTAGCCTTCGTACCAATGGTTTTCTTCTCTTGCGCGGAGCAGTTTGAAAAAGTAAGTTCATTTTCTTCTTGATGAATCTAACAAGTTCGAAAAGATGCCATTTATTTATTCGTTATTTATTTATTTCTTTTCCTTTCGTTTTTAAATTCTACCCTTTTTAACGGACAGGCCAAAAAAGTCAAAATTTAACATCTTTTGTCAGCAAATGTTTTTAAATCGTCAGATTAGTCAAACCGATAAAATCAAATTAGCAATAATTTACCACCGTGTTATTAGGCTTGCTTTTCAATATTTAACAAAATAAAGCTTAATGATTTTGTTGCTTTGGTTTAGTATAAACTCACTTAAAAAATGGAAGGATAAATGTTTTAAATTATTCGCACTTACCATGTGTAAGCTGTGAGAGCGTTGGACAGAATGCCAAGTGGTAAGCAAGCTCGACGACAACCAATTTTCTCGTGCCGTAGTATGAGACCTGTTAAATTGCGTTTTCTTTTCTATAAATCATTCCATATAAACTCTTAAGCACCAGTTCCTGAACAGTTATTTTGTGACTCTGTTTTATTTTAAATTAATCCAATGTGTCAATTTTTTGAAACGTTTCCCAGTGAAACTGCCAATTGTAAATAGTAGCCTCTAATTCTTTACACTATACGCAGAGTTTGTTGCCCGATACTCCATTGGATGGAGAACAGATAAATGACGAAAAAGATGTGGACCAGTATGCGCAAGACGAAATGAATAATGAAAAAGACGCTGAACTGGCCAACATACATGGAGAAGGTAAAGCAACCGTTCGACTTGTCGAAGCCAAGAGAGGATCCTCTCTTGTCGAAGCGGATCAATGACCCATATCTGTTTTTTCTCACGTTATACCTACAGTAGCTGCAGACCATAAAAGAGAAATCATATTCTTTCAGTAGTGAAATCTCAGCTACTTAAAATGTCATGATCGTGAGAACTTTTCATTTTAAATTACATTACCATGCTAATTAACGAAATATCGATATCTGTCTTTCACCAAATGTGATGTTTTCTTTTCACTTTACCAATGAATCTTTTTGGTTTTGGTCTTTGCTGGAACATGCGCGTTTTTGATAACTTTTCTTCTGTTATTCATTCACTCCTTCGTTCGTTCCTTCTTTCTTTCTTTCATTCTGTCGGTGCGTCTCTCTGTCTGGCTGTCTGTCTGTCTGACTGTCTTCTGTTCTTTCTTTCTTTTCGATTTTCTCTCCTTATTTCTATTTTTCTAATTATGTGCCTAGTATTCGTGATCATTAATCCTGTGATCTAACCTATATCTCAATCTTGAGGGAAAACATATAATGAACAGTAAATGTAGTACATGATATACGTTTTAGGAATGAATGAGCCATCCTTATCCAGCAACAGGGCCTGCCCTCGGACGTCTTGCATGCCCATTGAATAAATTTGTTTATGGGTAATTCGGTATTTCTAATTTGGACGATTCTTTTGTTGATATTTAGGTTCTGAACTTCCCAAGAGAGAAGTGTGCCCCACAAGAAGAAAGATTTGTCGTAGACGCTGCTATAGCATTTGCAATAGCGGCGCTACAGATGGTGACGACATGCCGTGTCGTTATTTTTGCACAAAAAACTACGACTGCCGAATAGAGTGTGTTTGATAGGGGTAACGATTGATCAAATGCCCCGCATTTCTCCAACAAGTACATTGAAGGCCCTCTCCGATGTAGTGTAAGATAAAATTTAGTTTTTCCTTTGTCTTTTGAGTCATTGATACTAGTAAAATGCTAGTGGCCTTAGCTAGAAGCGTTTTTAATGTAAGCAGCATTGAATAAGAGCAAATAAAGCCACTTGTCTGCAAAGTAATCTAAATCTCTAATACATGATTTCGCTTGACGGTTGTTCTTCTGTCAGTTTACCACAAAGTCCCTACCGACGATCAAAGGTTACTGAATTTGGTGATCTCGTTCTCTCGATCTCCCCTATTTCACTGTGTCCTGTAAAAAGACCTTCACATGGCTCACTATGTACCCTCTAAAAAGGCATCTGAGTGCTTGTCACAGCTCGTTACTGGCTCCAATCATTTAAAATCATATCAATCAATTAGGAGCAATCAAAACCGGCATTTATATCCGGGTATAGTAGATCATCGGTCTGGAAATTTCTTATTGTTTCACGGAATGGATGCTTCTAGGGATAGGGAATGGAAAACATGAAAAATTAAATGCAAAGATTGGGTAAGACCGGGTATTGTTCTACGCCTGAAGAGTCTAGGGTGTGACCTCCAAAGAGTCACAGGGTAGCGTCATGTAGTAGCATGAATTTAGGAGCGTGAACGAACGCACAAGACCCACGTGTAGTATTAAACTTGACGGAAACAGTAAGCCAGGACTCAATTAATCCAACAATGTTTATTCCATAGATTTCTTAAAGGTACACGAAGGTAGCGATGCGATTACCAGGTAGCGATACGTAGCGGTGGTTATGTTGTGGTTCGAACTAAAAGGCAATCACAAAGATTCCTTATGTAACGCAATAAGAACACTAACCGAAGAAATCTTCTGAAATCACCTTGAAACAAAACTAAATACAACTAAACAGAACGACTAATTAGACCTTATAACATAACAAATAACTGGACAACGACTTACTTTGGTCAAGCTCCTGAAATACTTGAAAATGGCGTAGCGTAGCGCGAACTCGTGTAGGACAGGATCTCTAACTAGCAACTAATGTCTTAGCCAGCCTAAAGTAAGCGTGTAATCCGAGAGCAAATAACGACTAGATTATATAACAGTTTCGCAATAATTACGGTAACCAAAAAACGTGATCTTAAGTAAATATTAACTAAAACGTAAACGATAAGGCATGCTGATCAATGAAATTAAGTACAAACAATAAAATGGCGTTTCAAACTAACATAGGGATTAAGTGAGATAAAAATCCCTTTGACTGGAAGATGAAGAAAAGAAAGATGCCAGCAAGCTGATTTGATCTTGTTCGTGTTCAAAAATTAATTCTCCTTTTATGGCGCAACCGGCTGATATTTAAATTATTACGTCAGCTGATAGGGGGACGTTCCGCAATCGGGTCAAATCAGTCAAATGCCAAAAAAGTGAAACTTACAGTTTATTTCGCCGGATGCCCGATAAAATTAAATAATTATGTGGATTTCCCCCAGACTTGTAGACATTTTCTCCTCGACTCTTTCAAGAAAGCTGTTTTAATCTCTGTGCTCAATTACCGAGAATACTGCGTCAGTTAAACATTCAATAACACTGAGTTTGTTCATCTGTCTTAAAAGTCAGGGACAACAAAAAATGAACTTTGTCCAGGGAGCATTTCCTGCATCATATTTGTTCCACCTCCCTTTTCTGTTAACCCTTGAACTTACAAGTGGGGGGATGTTCCCCCATAAGGCTTTTATTCAAGACGATTTTTGTCAGCACCTGCAGTTTTCAGTGGCTTATCTCCTACATACACTTTGTCAAAGTTTGGTGCGAATCGGTTGCGATGGTTACGAGATATGACATCAAAGTACCATCACGTCCAGCCATTTTTTAATGTAAAAAATGTTTTTCATCTTTTTTAAATTAAAATAATCTACAAAAAAGCAGCAGGGTTTGATTATATCATATTCTACAAAAATAATTTTTTTCAATTTTTCCCAGTTTCTGATAATTGTGAATTTGAGTAAAATCCAAAATGCTGGCTAGCTTGTCAATCATATTAGATGACGCCATAGGCCCCCAGCAGAGCCACAACCCACACCATTTACGGCATCGTGCAGAGCATATCGTAAGCTATCTACCAAAACTATTTTAGAAATATTCTTCAAATAACGACACACGGTTTTAGGTTTGAAAAACATGTTTCGGATTCTCGACATCCGTCTTCGGTTTCAATGCAAATTAGGCCGCTAGTCGGTGTGATATAAAAACACAAAAAGACTGAAAAAAATGAACTTAACAAGGACAATAAAATGAAACAAGAGAAAATAAGGGGACAGAGAGGGACACTGCCAGTCCAGGCTCTGGGATATGTCAAGTTCGGTAAAGCTATTTTTAGACGGCCATTTGGAACGGAAGTCTGTTTTCAAGACGTCCGCAGAAAGGCAACCTCGATCTGGTTTTTGAAGAACCATTCAAAATTTTGCTTGTCATGGCGGATCAAGTGGTGTTACGTTTTGTCGATGAAAACGACTTCGAAAAACAAGGGAAATGGTATTTATGCGGACGTTACGGAAAACAGACTTCCATTCAAAAGCCAATCTATAAATAACTTTTGTGGAATTGACATATCCCAGCCAACGCCCTCAGAGTCCCTCTCTGTCGCCTTATTTTCTCTTGAATGAAAGTGATAGATTAACTTGATTGACTTGATTTTGAGTTGGAAAGACGTGGAAGCGATGTCAAAAATTGAAAAGCAATCTTCTGAACACAAAGCTTTGCATGTCTCTGACCTATTTATGTCTTGGAAGATGTGCGAATTCTTATCAGATGTTAAGTGTTCACGAACACGTGTAGCAAGATGACGGTTTGTCCTGCCGACATTGCAGGCGCCACAGCCTGCGCAAGAAAATTTGTAAACCACACGAGATCGTAATGTTTTGGGAATCGCATCTTTCACACTGAATAAGTTCTTCATCTTGTAGGGAGCAAAGACCAACTTAATGTCTAGATTCTTGCAAAAGCGTTGGGTTAAGCGTCTAATTCTGCGCTGGGCGATACTTGAGAACGGGCAAACCAAAGGTAATTTGGAGTAGTGCATGTGAGTTTCATTTGGACTGGTTACTGCGGAAGCACGCGAGATAGAGGCAAAGAATTTGCTAAGGTATTGTTTCACAATGCTGTTCACAAGACGGGATGGAAACTGACTCTTCTCTAACATATTACTGAGCTCCTTAATGCTGTTGTGGAATCCAGTCCAGGTGTTGTTGATTTTAAACGTCCTGTCCACCAGCGTTCGTATTAAACTTAATTTGTGGGGAAAAGGTGAAAAACTTAGAAAATGGGTGAGAAAGTTTGCGTTAAGGTGCTCCTGCGGAAAAAAGATGTGACGAGAGATTGGGCAGGATTACTGTTATCTAAGAGAATGTCTAAGAAAGGTAGTTTGTGGTTGACCTCCGTCTCCATGGTGAACCTGATGTTGGGGTGTTTGCCATTTATGTACTCGAAAAATTCCAATGCATCCTTTTCGTTGTTAAATAGACAAAAAGTGTCATCCACATATCTGGCGTTAAAGTAAACTGCAGGGCCATCGTATTGTTGGAGCCAAATTCTTTCATGGTGACCCATGAATCTCAGATCTCAGACTTTCGCCATCTAGAGAAGACCTCGACCAAGGCACGGAAAACCCAGTTGGATGTGATTTCCTAACGAATGGCCAATCGCTTTGCGTGTTCCCAAAGTTTATTTCGTTCTCACTTCCCAACACATCACCCAAGGATGTCACCGCAATCAATCTTCTTTGCAGCGCGATCGAAAGAAGAACTAAAGAACTCAAGAAGTTTGAAGTGGAAAGGGACAAGATCCCTTACAAACTACAATGCATCTTAAACCGTGTGGACTTCTACCTCCTACAAAGCGCTTTACGATCCATGCAGCATCAGGAAAACTTCTTCAAAAGTAATCGAGACACATGCAAAGAAACTACGGAGCCTCACACGATTTAAAACACTTCCCTTCAAGGCAGAGGAAACAGACGCCAACATTTCCTTGCGTAAACTCACTTCCGAACAACTGGATGTGTTGAAGAATATTAATGGCCTCACACACTCGATTTGCCCGCCTTATATTAACAGGTCCGATGTACACACATGCTTTGAACTTATCCATCAATCAGTTCTCAAAAACATCGTCGATAAAGGACATGCTGGTAAAATCAAAGCTACGCTATCACAACTCGCACAAACATATATTGTGTCGCATCGACCGTCCCAAAACGACAGAAGGGAATGGAAAAGTTTAAAAAGCTTAAGCAGGAACAAAAACATTGTCATCCTTAACCCTGATAAGGGTAACGGCGTTGTTGTCGTGGACGTACGACAAAAGCATCCTGAACCTCATTACGGACAGTTCAAAATTCAACAAGCTCGATTGTGACCCAACATTGTCGAGGGAAGGCAAACTGCAACGATTTCTGCGGAAGCTAAAAAAGAATGGTGAGATCGAAGACGAAATGTACAACAACATCTACCCTAAAGGCTCTCAACCTGCTCGAATTTATGGATTACCGAAGATGCACAAGGTGCGTGAACCATCATCTGCTCCTCCTTTCGGTCCGATTGTCTCCTCGATTGGAACGTACAACTAAAATTTGGCTAAATTCCTCTGCACACTCCTAACGATTTTTCCGCCAGTGACACTTTTGCGTTTCTTAATGAAATTACAAATCTTCGTACCTCAGATAAATTTATGGTGTCATTTGATGTAGAAAGTCTCTTCGCCAATATCCCTTTATCATAATCCATCGATTTAGCTGTTGATTATATCTTTTTAGGGATCCCGGACAATAAGTTGAGCAAGGACAATTTTAGAGAGTTACTTCTTTTTGCCACAGCCCAGACCCATTTTTCATTCCAAGAGAACTGTTATGATCAGATATATGGCGTCGCCATGGGCTCCCGATTGGCACCGGTGCTGGCTAGTCTATTCATGGGTCACCATGAAAGAATTTGGCTCCAACGATACGATGGTCCCGCCGTATACTTTTACCGCAGATATGTGGATGACACTTTTTGTCTATTTAACAACGAAAAGGATGCATTGGAATTTTTCCAGTACATAAATCAGGCAAACACCCCAACACCAGGTTCACCATGGAGACGGAGGTCAACCACAAACTACCTTTCTTAGACATTCTCTTAGATAACAGTAATCCTGCCCAACCTCTCGTCACATCTTTTTCCGCAGGAGCACCTACACAGGCTTTCTCACCAATTTTCTAAGTTTTTCACCTTTTCCCCACAAATTAAGTTTAATACGAACGCTGGTGGACAGGACGTTTAAAACAACAACACCTGGACTGGATTCCACAACAGCGTTAAGGAGCTCAGTAATATGTTAGAGAAGAGTCAGTTTCCATCCCGACTTGTGAACACAATACCTTAGCAAGTTCTTTGCCTCTACCTAGCGTGCTTCCGCGGTAACCAGTCCAAATGAAACTCACATGCACTACTCCAAATTACCTTTTGTTTGCCCGTTCCCAAGTATCGCCCAGCGCAGAATTAGACGCTTAACCCAACGCTTTTGCAAGAATCTAGACATTAAGTTGGTCTTTGCTCCCTACAAGATCAAGAATTTATTCAGTGTGAAAGATGCGATTCCCAAAACATTACGATCTCGTGTGGTTTACAAATTTTCTTGCGCAGGCTGTAGCGCCTGCTGTGTTGGCGAGACATCTTGCTACACGTGTTCGTGAACACTTAACATCTGATAAGAATTCGCACATCTTCCAACACATAAATAGGTCAGAGACATGCAAAACTTTGTGTTCAGAAGATTTCTTTTCAATTCTTCACACCTCCTCCTCGTCTTTCCAACTCAAACTCAAGGAGGCTTTGCACATCGGGTGGGAAAAAAACCTTTGTTAAACAAACAAGTCAATCACGTCAATCCATCACTTTCATTTTAATTGTCCTTGTTAAGTTCATTTTTTTCAGTCTTTTTGCGTTTTCAACAAAATTGTATTTCAGTTATTCATATTCATGTTGTTATTTAGTAAGTAATATTCCATGTACATTGTATTTATATCACACCGGCTAGCGGATTTCTTGCCTGCTGTTTTTTCGCAAATTTAGAAATATTGCAAGACAACAAAAAGCCACGGGGGGGTGCCATCAGCCCCCCCCCCACCTCCTCGGACCACAGGGGTATGAGTTTGTTTGTACGTTCGAGGGTGTAATCATGTCCATAATGTGAGATTAGAATACTGTTGTATTATGATTTCCTGGAACGGAGTTTAATTCTTTAAAGCCCCAATTAAGCAGGAGCTGCTGGGTTATTGATAAACGGTTCATCGACCGATCTCGGAAAAAGCATTTGCACCGCATTGCATATAAAAGCAATCTTACGGCCTGATACAGCAAACGGAATATTTGGGATAACACAGCAAAGAAAACAAAAATGCACACAGCGGCAGGTACCAAGCCGAGCAGACCGATTTCGATCCATTGCAGAGCGTGGAACAGGCTTTCACCGGGTCTGGTGGGATCTATTCCCTCGGAAATATAAGACGCCTCCGCCAAACTGAACGTGCAAATGGCAACAAGGCTTATCAAAGAAAAGCTTTCAAAGCCGTTCGCTAGGCAGTTGCGAAATGGCCTAACTGCAAGGTGATGGACAAGAATCACAACGCATGCGCAATTCAGGCAGATGAAGCGTAATTTAGGATCGGTAGCAAAGGTATGGATGGTTAGCAGGATCAACCTTCTGCCAGTTAAAACACTTTCCCAGTACAGGGTCCCGTGTTCACCTTCGGATGGCTCACGGAATGGGTCATGGAGAATCCTTTTGATTTCTTCTGTATTCTGAACATGTCCCGTAAAGAGCATACTGTCGTTTTCTGTCTTGTTAAGGCGCCGACTGATCCAAACAAGGAGATAAGGTAAAGGGAATGCACAAGCTATCAAGAAATTCTTGGCTGACACTTTGTCTTTGGCAAGCATGAGTGAACCCCAGAAGAGAACCAGGATGAGGGGAATGATGAACACCATTATAAAAGCGATCATTAGGTACTGCCACCACTGCCAACACTGAATGTTGCCATCTACAAAAAGACGCCAATCGTTTCCTATAGGAACGCAATGCACAAGCTTAAATGATGTATCCGCCAGCCTTTCATATCCAAGCAACAATGTTTCTAAAGCAACAGCCAGGTATAATGTCAGTGATGGTTGTGAGATGTACCTGGTCTTACTTGCTGCTCGATGGATAGCATAGATGACTCCAATGGAAAGCAGTGTTACCAGGAACTTTGAGCACAGAAAAAGGTCTTTAGTAACAACGCTGAGTCCAGGTAACGGACAGCCAATAGCACCGTCTAATGTCTTCACCTGGAAATTAAAAAATCCAACTACTGCTGGGATGAATGGTACCACGCGAAGAGCTCTCTCTGGTGACTTTATCATCACCAGCTCAACTACTTGGTAAAAGTAAAAGGCAATCTTGAGATATCCAGAATCGTTCTCGTTGTCTTCTTTATGTTGTAATGATTGTAAGTGGAAGCCAAGGGGTGCCCTCTTAAACCAAAAAATCTGTCTATACAATACTGAAAAAATGGGAGGCTTGAAAACAAAGTAAACTGCATAGACAACGACATAGATGACAGTCGAAAACCAAAACCAGTGGTCATTACAGTTTTCTTTCTTTCTACATGACGTCGAATACAGGACTTCACTGTATCCATCAGAACAGTTGCCACAAAGCACACCTGCCCTACTGCCATGGCAACCATTGTAAATGCTATGTTTGGAATGTTTTGGATTGCTGCAGTATTCCAAAGGACAGGGAAAAAATTTCAGACTTGGTGGATTTGTTGGGATTTTCAAACCCCAGAAGTTCTCTTTAGCCTTTATGTTCCCATTTTCACACGATGCTCCGTAGGGACATTTCAGGCACAAGTTTCCCTTGGTTGTTTTGTCGATATCCAGACCAGTTGCTAATCCCCTCTGCAAGCTGTAAAACCTATCAGGGCATTCTGCGCAAAAAACGCCGACATAATTCACCTTCATCGAACATGTGCTGCTTCCTTTGGTGAATGCGAATCCTTCTGTTTTTTCCTTTTTTTCTGGTTTGATCTGCCTTCCAGATGGGCATCGAAGGATGGAGGTAGCATCGGCGTTAAACCACCTGGTTTTAGTAGCTGCTAAGATTGGGCTAAATCTTCTGCTAATGTTTGCTGTGAATGAGGAGTTTTTAACTATGATTGGACCAGTGCTCTCAGAAAGTAGAAAGCATCCATTACCTGAGAGTCGACGTTGCTTTGAATTGGAAATTGCATCATTAGAAACCGTCTGGAGAAAAGTACTATTGACGATTGTTAGGCTGCCGTAACCTGGTTTCATATACACATGCCCTCCCAAAGTTAAGCCTTTGTTATTCTTAAAAGCACAGTTCTTAAACGTAAGGTTTCCATTTAAGAAGTTCAAAGCGGCTGAGATACCGACGTTGTTTTCGAAGATGCTGTCTTCAAATATCACTGGTATCTGAGTTGTCTTGCTCTGAGCAAATTCTTTGCCTTTGTTCCATTGTTGTTTGGGACATTTTGGTGGATCCTCGTCGGGAAATTCGATTTGTACTATTGCTCGATCATCCAGTTGAGAAAAAAACTCAGAATTCTTTCGAAACTTGCAGTTCTTCACGGAGATGAGACCGTTTACACTTTTTTGTACGAGTCCATAAACTGCGCGGCCGCGTAATCCTTGAAAGGTGACGTTTTCTAGGAACATCTTGGCTTCAATGAAAGACGGTCTGAGAAGTAGCCTACTAGCCATCACCCGAAATCTGAGCGCTTCAGCAGGACCTTGCGTCTCATTTCCTCCTAGAAAAAGGCTGTTTTTCACAACTAGTGACTGACTGCTTGGTAAACACGAGGACGACGAAAGGCAAGAGACGAATGCCATTTCTATGCCAAATCTATTGTTCCCTAAAGTGCATTGGTCTAGAGACACCTTTATACCAACAACCCTGGGCGATCGTTTTGGAGGTCCACCGGCTACGACTGCGTACAAGTACGATGAATTAATCGTGACTTCAATCAATTGCAAGTCAAATCCGCCATACACAGACAAAGCATTTCCGTTGTTTAAAAACTTGCAGTTAAGTAGTTTCAAATTTCCCGTGCTATATGGGTCATCCATTGTAAAAGACAACGCAAAGCCATTATTATCGTGGGCAAGGTCACGAAAAATAGAATCGGTGATAATTGCGGTTACATGATTTTTGTTTTTAAAGGCTGTTGAATTAATGTACACGTTCCCGGTGGAATCTATTTCGGGCAAACGTGTTTGAAGCCGTCTACCCTTGCCCTGAAAAGTACACCTCGAGATCTTTATAGTCAAATAATTGTTTAACAAGTTGACAAGGATGGATATTCTGTTGTACATGAATTCAGTGTCGGTGATCGCGAGGGTGGAATTCCTGCACATTCTAGATTCTTCTTGCTTTATGACAACCGCTTTCCTGCACCTCATAAACCTGCAACTGTTTACAACAACATTGGAACAGCCCACGTTGCGAAGAATTACTCCATTATTGTGGAATACAAGGTGTGAAAGAGTTAGGTTGAGAGCATGATTTCTAGCATGTTTAAAAGCTAGACCATTAAGTTTGCAGGAAATATGGGCCTTCGAAAACCACCCTTGTATTATTATGCTTTTGTTTATCAGATCCATTTTTACTTCTCCTGAACTGTTCATTGGATGACAGTTGTATGGATGTGTTTCACTGTTCCTTCCATCAAGACAAATCTTTTCTCCTTCATTGACCTTCAGAAAAGCTTGCGGAAGAGTCTGGCATGGGTTAACAGAAGAACCGCATAGAGGTGAATCTTTACCACTTTGATGAGACACGAAGAGGCAATCATTTGCCTCTCCATCGGCACCTGAAGAATAGTCGAGATCAAACCGTTGTGAACAACATGTATTAAGCAAATTCCGTGTAACCTTCATCCCTGCTATTGTGACAAGTAGCCTAATTCTAAAGATTTCCCTTTAGGTTTTCGCACTTGTTTCTATTTATTTCTTGCTTGAATTGAAACGTTTAAATTTTTAAACAGGAAAAACACTATCTTGCGCCGCATTGCTTTGCATAAAAGAAAGAGGAGCCTTGAGCATCCCGGGCGCTAAGAAAAACGTCATCTAAATGAACGAACCGACGTAATCTTTACTGACTGTATTGCGATCATACCAAATCGTGGAAATTGTCAATTAAGGGACCGTGCAATAATTATCAGGACGGGGGGCTGTAAAAACAGAGGGGGGCACTATGTAAACTCATGGCCTAGGGAAGGGGGGGTAACATGTAAATTTCTAGGTGAAAAGCAGGGGGGTGGTATCTAATTTGTTTTCTAAAGGCCTTATCTAAACTAACTAAACTAACTACATATTCAAATATAAAAATAAATGAAAGCAAAAGGTACTACTTTGTAACATAGTATGGTGTTCAACTGATGATACTGGTCTTCAGGGGGATATATACATCGTCCACAGGCCGCGCATAGGAGTCACATTTGACCTTAACACTGGCTAAATTCATTGCACAAATCGATCTTGTTAAAGTCCGCTGTTCACGGAGAAGCGCATGCGCGAGCGGAACGGCTCAAAAATAAATTGTACGGGTCGACACTAAATTCGAACTGAGCTCATGGTGGAAAAATCCGTTGAAATCGCGCCCTAATTTTGCACATCCGCTCTTCACTTTCCACGTTTTGTAGTCTTTGTTTCCTGTTGTAAATATTAGTTCGATTTTTATAATGTTGAAAGTGATTTAGCAGCCGAAATCGGCATTTTAGTCAATGGATGGTCAGAAGAGACGTCGTTGTAGACTGGCGACTGGACGGCAGAACACAATACATTCACGAGTTTGAAGAATCCTTGAGTCTTACGAACCAGCATCTTAACTGTTGCGGAATTAACAAATGGAAAATCGTTAAGAACTACAAACAGACCATCACAAGAAAGTCAAACAATAACCTTTGTCCGAATTGCTGCTGGAGATCTATCAGTTGGATGCTAGTAGTTCGCCATAAGACAACAGAGGTGCAATGGGCATGTCTTTATGAAAGGATATCCCGCAGACAAAATGGCGGTAACGTTACTTCAAGCAAAGATATTCGTTTCAGAGTCAGTCTGTCGAATTCTTCTGGAATGCCAAGGCACGGAAAATATGTGGTGCTCTGATGTTACCGTGTGAATGCGCTCCTAATTTTATAGGCATTCATTGGGGAATCCTTATTTATGAAGCCCTTATGGCTTCTAAGAGGATTGCTTGCCTCTGATATTCTATGTTTATCCGTATTAATACGTATTTGTTAAATGGCAAATCGGAACAAATAGATAAAGTAAACAAATAAATAGATTTTATCTGACTATCTTGTTCATTATCGTGTCCTTGATAACTCGTCTGTTCTGAAGGAACGCAGGAAGGTTTTACACTCACAACGTTAATTTCACGTTTAAATCTCAATATTGTTGTTCAGTTTCCGGGTCTTTAGGTGACCAATATACCGACATTTTCTTTTACTTTTCTCCAATGCTGACAAAATGTTATTTGACTAGTTTCATTGACATACGTTTGTATCACTACGGTTTACTGTTGAGAATGAAAGTAAAGGTTTAATGTCTCCTCTTTCAGAGCTGCCTTTTTAAAAGAAACTGACAGGAAAATCTTGAAAACTAACTTAACTTAAGACTTCTGATATTGAAAAATATAAATGTATATCATTACTGAAATGCTCTGCTCAAGCTTACAAACAGAAACGTCACTAGATCGTTTTTATGAACGGTTGCAGTGTATAAAACTCGTGCAGGCTTCAGCCGCAATAATCATCAGTCGGATCTCACACACATCGCAGTTTCTCATCCCGTTTTATCAGAACTAGTCGAGTACATGGTTCGCGAAAAGTTCAATGAATGGATCAAAAACGAGAAAATATATCTAGGTCAAAACAAAAGGTAAACTAAAATGAGTCCTCATCGTCTTCATGGAGACCATCATGGATAACTTTCTGTTGATTGTTATATTAATTTATTGGGGCTTTCTAACTATTACGTAATCGATCTTGCAGTGAACGTATTTTCGTCTGTCATTTATTTGTAGCCCAGATCGTAACTTATTTCCGACATTTTTTGCCAGTGTAGTCTTGAGGATAATCATCTAATTCATTTGAAAGTCGTCCACCTCGTCATTGGTTTGATCAGTACACGGTTTATCATACCTACAGAGATTCTCATGATATATGAGACTGAAGAAGCAAAACTTTATGTAAGTAAATATACTGGCTTCTAGCATCAGAACCAAAACCATGAAAATAAACGTCTTACTTACCTATTCGGTGTGTACTGAAAACAAGCAGCAAATAAACTGTTTTTAACAGCAAACAGAAGCTCACAACGGAGTACATCGCGATGCCGTAGCACGAGATGATTATAGCCGGCGCTTTTACAAGACGGGGTACACGGGTGAGTAAAGGAGTAAGTAAGTATTGAACTCCCCGACCAAATATCTAATAATTAAATCTTTTGAACAATATATATCACTGCCGGAATATTAAGACTTCTTATCATCGTTCCACTAATGGGTTGTTCTTGTAGATCTATTTGTGGTTAAACCATCGAGTTCACTATCAGAGCGTATTCTATTAGTATCTCGGTAAATAATCATTTTCCGGTGAACGACTGAGAAAATACGGATACTTGATGTTTGAAAAAAAGAAAATTCTTGATTCGACGCTTTGTATGCTGGTTTTATTTGCTGTTTCAATGCGCAACCTGTTAGCAAATATCCACGCGTTAAGTCCAATCAGTAAACCATACATCGAATGAAGTCAATGGATACACTGTGCAGTCAAAGTTTTTGAATTGCCAAGATTACAGTAGGCGACAGGACAAACATTTGTCAGTTGATTAAGATCTACTATCTTACAGCTGATCCCGGTGTAGCTAAGCTTTCTTAATGTCTCAAAGGATTTCTGCTTCTGTTTTATGACAGCATCAAAGCATTCCATTTCGCACAAACATTTTTGTTGACTGTGTTTCCCTGTCGCTCGAAAGATGCTCTGTGATGACGCTGAATACAGTAGAATCCCGATTTTTCGAACCTCCGAGGGAAACGGAAATTAGTTCGAAAAATCGGGAGTTCGAGAAATCGAAGGTGACACGAAATCACGCTTGATTTACGAGGTATCGTTTTATAACAACCGGGAAAGCAAACGGAAATACCATGGCACTCTTGTAAAGTTTTAGCTTACATTTGCATGGTCACACTTTAGGATTTTACTGAAGACCCAAAAGTTAGAACGACCGTATACACGTTATAAACAGCACCCACAGGAAAGCCAGGCCGAATGAGTGGTCATTCAAATGAAAGGTACTGAGCAGTACTTTCCTTGGTACTGTTCACTGTGTAATAGAAGGTGGTTGTACCTTTTGAGTCTGAGACTTGTGACCATTCAAATGAAAGCTACTGAGTAATAATTTAAGAACTTTGTGCGGGCTCGAGAAATTGAAGGTAAATTTCTTATAAATTTCTTCCAAGGGAGGCAAGAACTGGGTAGAAAAATCGGGAGTTTGGAAAAATCGAGGGTAAGATTACAGTGTTTGACTGAAACAAATCCAAGGAAACGTGCCACAGTTAGAAAAATCAGGAGGTTCGAAAAATCGAGAATTCGAAAAATCGGGATTCCACCGTAGTTCACTTGCATAGATAGTGTATAGAAGACGACCTAAGCACGAACCTTAAGGAACTTCTCGCTTCAAGTCGAACTTCTCTGAGACCAAACCATGCACGAAGACCCGCTGTAACTTGCCTTTAAGGTAGGACTGGATCCATTGCAAGACGATGCCTTGGACACCAACCTTGGTGGACAAGCGCTGCAGCAAGATGTCATGATCGATGATCAATCAATTACTGTCGCTTACCCAATGTGAAGAAATCATCTATTAGGCTTAGGCTTGCTTATGTACAGATCTTTTTCTAAATAGTATTATCAATTTCTATTATCAAAAAAGGATCTATTCAAGAGTATTATCAATACTTTTTGTGAATAGTATTATCTGAATATATCATCAGTTTTCAAATAAAGACACACGGTTTTAAGTTGGAAAAACATGTTTCGGAATATTTATATTCATCTTCAGTTTCGAATGCAAATTAGACCGCTAGTCGGTGTGATATAAAAACAACGAACATAGAATATTAATCACTAAATAACAACATGAATATGAATAACTGAAATACAAATGGAATATTCTGTCTTTCTTATTTCTTGATTTAGTTTGTTTTTAAGTCAAGGATAAGTGATTAAAACCTACAGAACCAGGATATTGATAACAAAAACAGTTTTGGCAGCCTTCTAGGGGGAACCTCTTTACTAATTCTTCAAGTGTTTTGGGTAAAAGACGTTTACTTAAAACTAATTCTTTCAAAAAATACCGACACAGAACCAATTCAGACCAAGAGGAGCAAGGAAAGGGGGGGGGAGGGAGGCGGAATCTGATCACAGAGGACTGTCTGTCCTCTAAGTTTCATCACGGGGTACTGAGCGCTTTATAGCTAAAATCGAATTTATGAATAAAAAGATTACTTTACCTGTGTTTTTGTGTCTTTTGATAACTTACTCTTTTTTAATTCAGAATTACGATAATAGCTATAAATCGCTCGGTTTTCCAGTAGTTTCACTGTCATAGCGGAGCCCGCACGCGTAGCGCGACAACAGAGCACCAGTGCTAAGCAAACTGGTAACCTGTCGACGCGAGTAAAATGTGGTTCTGACGTCAGCGTGCGTACTTCCGTACAGATATCAGGGGGAGGTGGTGGGGAGTCCCAAGGCGACCCGAAAGTGAGGAGGAAAATAAAGTTTTAGTAAAAAGATTGTTCGGACAGTTGTAAACTTAAGAATAAAAATAGGCGCGAATGTCGTTATTTATCGTTAGATCTGTGTTTGTTTATACTAGCTGCGCTGAACTAACTCTTCTCAGAAACAAGCAAGTTTGTTGCGTTACCGAAATTTCTTTCGGAAAAGGTTTGTTCGTCAAACAAACTCAGGCATAAGCTGTACTGCTGAAGCAAAAGTATCGTTTAAAGATTGTTTATGGGCGAAAATTTTGCTATCAAATTGCGAATTCGACATCGCAATGTTCTGCTCAAAATTTAGGATAAAAAACAACCAAGCATAGACGTGGCAGTTTCCCTAGCGGTCATTATCAGAGATCACGGTGTCAAATTTTTTCGAACGTTAATTTGTCTGCTTGCTTCAACGTTATTGTTCTCAATTAGCGTCGTGATTGGTTCGTTTTCTCCCAACTGGCCTGGTTGGAGTAGCCGCACAGTAAGGGCACTGTCATCTGTCAATTTGTCATGAGATAGTGACAAAAATTCAAAAGATTTTTTGGGCAAAATAAAAAAAATCTGAACAGATTAAACTGTGTCAACTTAACCAAATAATTATGTAGAAAGTTCGAAACGATCAGAGAAAACAGAAAACGATATCTTTCGACTTTTGGCTTAGATGTCCTTGCTGTGTGCCTCTGTTGGTTTATTAGGCCTTGTTATCAGTCAGGGATGGAAAAAATGTTTTTTGTCCATGCAAAATAAGCCTCTCCAAACTGTTAATCAGGATCACTATGTAAAATTAAAATACAGTCATGCAACGGATTTTAATTCTTCAAAGTCTCCATTAAGCAGGAGCTGTTGAGACATCGATAAACGACCCGGCCATAAATCCGGAAAGAAGCATATGCTCCGCATTACATATGCGAGCAATCTGATGAAGTGGTACAGCAAACGGAAAACTTGGGATAACGCAGCAAACACGATAAGGATGCACACTGCAGCTGGCACCAGACCAAGCAGACCGATCTCGATCCACTGCAGAGCATTAAAGAGCGTTTGACTGGGTCCTGTAGGAACTGTTCCTTCGTAGAAATAGGCGGCTTCCGCCAAACTGAACGTGCAAATGGTAACGAGGCTCATCAGAGATAGGCTTTCAAAGAAGTTCGCTATACGATCGCGAAATGGCCTCAGTGCGAGGTGAAAGACAAGAATCACAACGCATGCGCCATTCAGGCAGATGAAGCGTAGAATAGGATTGGTAGCAAAGGTATGGATGGTCAGCAGGATCAATCTTCTGCTAGTTAAAACACTTTCCCAGTACAAGGTCCCATGATTATCTTTGGATGGTTCACGGAATGGATCAAAGAGAACCTTCTGTATTTCTTCTGCTTCCTGGAGATTGCTTCTGAGGCGCATACTGTTGTCTTCTGTCTTCTTAAAGTGTCGATTGATCCAAACAAGAAGACAAGGCAACGGGAGTGCACACGCTATCGAGAATTCCTTACCTGACACTTTGTCTTTGGCAACCATAAGTGATCCCCAGAAGAGAACCAGAATGAGGGGAATGATGAAGACCACTATAAAGGCGATCAGCAGGTACTGCCACCACTGCCAACACTGAACGTTACCATCTACAAAAAGACGCCAATCCTTCCCTACAGGAACGCAATGCACAAGCTTAAGCGTTGTATCTGCCAGCCTTTCGTATCCAAGCAACAGCGTTTGCAAAGCAGCAGCCAGGTATAATGTCATTGATGGCTGTGAAATGTATCTCGACTTACTTGCAGCTCGATGAAAGGCATAAATGACTCCAATGGTAAGAAATGTTGCCAGAAACGTTGAAGACAGAAACAGTTGTTTGGTAACAACGCTAAGTCCAGGTAGTGGACAGCCAATGCTTCCGTCCAGAGTCTTTACCTGGAAATTAAAAATTGCAATTATTGGTGGGATGAATGGCACCATTTGAAAAGCTTTCTCCGGGGACTTTATCATAACCAGTTTAACTACTTGGTAAAAGTAAAAAACAATCTTTAGGTATCCAGAATCGTGCTTGTCACCTGCTTCGCGAGGTAATGATTGTTCGTAGAAGCTTTGCTGTGATTTCCTAAACCACAGAGTCTGTCTATATAGCACTGACATGATGGTAGCCTTGAACACAAGGTAAATTGCAAAGAGCCCAACGTAGATGGCAGTCGCCAACCAAAACCAGTGGTCATTACAGTTTTCTTTCTTTCTGCATGACGTCGAATACAGTGCTTCGCTAAATCCATTAGTGCAGTTGCCACAAAGCACGCCTGATCTGCGGCCATGACAATCATTGTAAGCAAAATGCTTTGAATGGCTTGGACTTCTGCAGTACTCCGAAGGACAACGAAAAAAATTTGCACTTGGTGGATTTGTTGAAATGTTCAGACCCCAGAAGTTCTCTTTGGCTTTAACGTTTCCATTTTCACACGATGCTCCGAAGGGACATTTGAGGCAGATGGTATTTTCGCTTGCCTTGTTCATATCTAGACCAGTTGCTAATCCTCTCTGAAGGCTGTAAAACTCATCAGGGCACTCGTCACAAAAAAGTTTCACGTAATTCACCTTCATCCAACATGCTTCCTCTGCGCTGTTAAATGCAAATCCTTCTGTTGTTTCTTTTCTTTCCTGTTTGACATGCCTTCCAGATGGGCATCGAAAGATGGAGGTAGCGTCAACGTTAAACAAGCTGGTCATAGTAGCCGCTACAATGGGACTGAATCTCCTGTTGATGTTTGCTGTGAATGAGGTGTTTGTAATGATGATTGGACCAACGCTCTCAGAATGCAGAAAGCATCCCTCACTTGAGATTCGACGTTGCTTTGAATTGGAAATTGCATCATTAGAAACTGTCTGGAGGAAGTTGCTATTGATAATGTTAAGCCTGCCGTAACCTGGTTCGATATACACATGCCCTCCCAGGGTTAAGCCTTCATTGTTCTTAAATATACAGTTCTTGAAAGTAATGTTTCCATTTAAGAAAGTCAAAGCTGCCGAGATACCGACGTTTTTTTGGAAGATTATATCTTCAAATATCACTGGTATCTGAGTTTCCTTACTCTGTGCAAGTTTCTTGCCTTTTTCCCATTCTTGTTTGAAACATTTTGGAGGATCCTCTTCTTTAAATTCTATTTGTACAATAGATCTTTCATTGATTTGAGAAACAATCACAGAATTGTCCAGAAACTTGCAGTTCTTCAATGAGATGAACCCACTTACATTTTTTTGTACAGCTACGTAAAGTGCACGGTCGAGTAATCCTTGAAAGGTGACGTTTTCTAGGAACACCGCAGCTTCAATAAAGGCTGGTCTAGGAACGTCGAAATCATTCATTGCCGTAAATGTAATCGCATCACCAGTACCCCGCGTCATATTTCCTCCTAGAAAAAGAGTGTTCTTCACAAGTAGTTCTTGGCTGCTTGGAGAACACGAGGGAACGGTAGTTGGCACGCAAGGGACCATTGCCATTCTTATCCCAACTCTGTTGTTCCCAAGAGTGCAATGGTCCAAGGACATCTTTAAACCAACAACTATGGCCTGTACTTTCGGAGGTCCACTGGCCTTTATTGCGTATCCATACGTGGAATTGATCGTAACACCAGAAAAACGCACGTCAAATCCACCATACACATATACAGCATTTTCATTGCCGAAAAACGTGCTGTTCAATAATTTCAAACATCCAGTGCTATAGAGGTTTTCGATTTTAAATAACAACGCAAAGCCATTGTAATCGTGGGCAAGTTCGCGGAAAATGGAATTGGTGATAAATCCGAATACGTGAATCCTGTTTCCCAAGGTTTTTGACATAATGTGCACGGCTCCGGTCGTGTTTCCTTCGTCCGAAGTAACTTTAAACCGTCTTTCCTTGCCCTGAAAAATACACCTGGAGATTCTCAAACTAAAAAATTTGTCAAGCAAGTAGGCATAGACGGATATTCTGTTGTACAAGAATTCAGTATCAGTGATCAGCAGAGAGGAGTTCCTACAGGCTCTAGATTCTGCTTGAGCCACAACAACCGCTTTCCTGCAGTTCACAAACCTGCAGTTGGTTATAACGATGTTTGAACAGCTCGTATTGCTAAGAATGAGTCCGCCGTTATGAAATACAAGGTGTGAGAGAGCTAAAGTGAGAGTACGATTTCTGCGGTGTTTAAAATCTAGATAATAAGGCCTTTTGCAGGAAATATGTGCGTTCGCGAACCAGCCTTGTATAGTTATACTTTTGTTTACAAGATTCATTTTCACTTTTGGTAAACTGTTCAGTGGAAGGCAACTGTATGGGTGTGACTCACTGTTCCTTCCGTCAAGGCAAATCTTTCCTCCATCACTAACCAACAGTAATGCTTGTGGTAGAGTTTGGCAAGGCTGTACAGAAGAACCGCATACAGATGTGTCTTCACCGGTTTGATGAGAAACAAAAAGACAATCACTCGTCTTGCCATCTGCTGCTGAAAAATAAGGAATTATGGTTATAAACAGCCTGTTTTGCGCAAATCCTATGTGAGACAGCTCGATTCTCAACAGAGTGATCAAAGATTCGTTACGCCATCTCAGTATGGAGCTTAAGCAGTCACTGGCCACGGCAACAAAAACGTCATTTTGAAACATGAATCCAGGTTACTTGAGCTGCCTCCTGGTTATCCCATCTTGTTCAACCCGTACAACCTTACCAGGTTTTTTTCATGAACTAAATCGTGGATAAGGCGTTCCAATTACACAAAGGAGAGAAAACAAGCCTTGTTTTTCAGGGTTTAAGTTTTAACTTTAAATTTGGTCATTTCACGTCGTTTTAGAGACGAAGGCAAAGGAATCCAAAATGTATAAAGCATGTGCAGATTCAATGTTGTGCTACTAAAACCGCAGTTCGTTTAGTGTTGGTCTCATTACCGTAGTCTTCGTTGTTGCTTATGTTCTGTACATATCCCTGTCTAAATACATGTAGCTGTCTTAATTTTACATTTTTGAACCATGGCTTGCAGACAAGGGGCCCTCACATCAAATGTGTAGACATGAATAACAGATTGAAGTTTGCTTACCCTTGCTGTTCGTGTATTTGATCAGGAATGGGGGCCATTTTGAAAAATTCCGACGTGATCATATTTTCGAGGTCTGGGGCGAGTAAAAAAGATCGGACATTTTTCGGATTTTCTGACCGCGCGCTGAGAATAATATAAAATTGACAATAGATAAAACACCCCGATGGCTTTCGTGGAATGGCTGCCACCATCGGGGGGTCTCAGAAGTATATTGAGAAAGACGACCGGAAGTTATATTACAAGCAGGCCCTAGACGAGATGCTCGTTATTTTAGTAACGAGCTTTTATAAAAACGGCTAACGGGAACTATTCTAGCGATTATTCTGATATTATAGGAAAAAGGCACAAAAATTCACATATTTATATCCCCGACTAAGCTTGTGGTCCCTTTTTAGCACTTTTGATGAGACTTATAAAAAAGAAAAGTTCCACAAAGGGAAATAAAAATAACACCCTCCAGAGACCTTTAAAAAAGACTTCCTTCCTTCTGTTAAACAATAAAAATACCGGCAATGAAAAGACTCACACTTTTATTTGTTTTATTGAAAGTTTCTCGGATTTATTTATGGTTTGATGTTGGGAAACATTACAAAGAGTGTCTTATTTGTAGCAAACGTAAGACATAATGGGCAAAAATATAAAAATGTTGAATGGTTTATAATCTACTTCTACTTTCAGTATAGGGCTAATCTAATAGTGTTTTCTTCTGTAGGAATTCGGTACGAAGCGGGTGTTTTGATCGGGAGTTATTTCCATGAGATCTCATCATCAGTGGGAAATATGTTAAAATTGGTTTTTCCACAGACAGCAATAGATTGTTTACATTAGATTATTAAGTAATATATCAAACACGAGAAAGAGTGTTTCATCAGGATATCCAAACACCGAGAAGTGGGTTGAAAAAACGAGGCGCAGCCGAGTTTTTTTGACCGACTTCGAGGTGTTTGGATACCTGATGAAACACTCTTTCGAGTTTTTGATATGGCTTCTCAAACCATTCATAATTCTTGGAGAAATTCAAAGCAAAAGTTTGCAAAACTTTATTCTGATTAAGATCAGGTATCCAAACCACCGTCACGGTAGTGATTTCCTTTGTTTTCTCTTTATGAATTATTAATGAGTTTGAGAAGTGTTTTTCTCGTTTTGACCTTTAGTTGACTTTTCCTCGCAATTTACCTGGAAAAGACCACTTTTTCGCTTTCACATCGTTTTTACTAAAAACTTCCCGTGTTTCTTGCCGAATTCTTACTAGTTGATGTTTCTACTTGAAATTACTTTCAGTTTTCATTATTTTTTTGTAAAACAAGTATTAATTCAAAGATTAGTGTAAGTGTGAATCAGTTTAAATATCCTTTGTTGTGAAAGTACGTACCGTATTTTAATTAAGATCCTGCGATGTCGTAAACAACCTCCTGTAATTTATGAAAATAGGCGTGTCCTTTAGTCCAGCCCTTCTTCTTGGAAGGAGAAGGCAAGTTGTTGTTTCTGTAATGGTTGCATAACAACCTTTTGGTTGATATCATTTTTACATACTTTAATATTGTTTAGATTGTATTTTAATTTACAGAACACTTCAGGAGTTCTTTGTAATTTTTATATTTCTCCCTTTGTTTTGTTTTGGATGGAAATGTCGAGGATAAGGATGAAAATCTAAAAAGAAAAGTGTTTTGACTCGGTCAAACAAACCGAAGAAAGTTATGGAAATGTATCAGAATATCCAATCACATTACAGAATGCGTAAGCGTGCATTTCCAGTTGATGAGAGTCTGGCAGCACTCTGTCAAGCGTTTGTCAATCATTCCAAGCCAACATAAAAGTAACGTGCGAAGTAGAATCATTCATTCTGTTGTACTGAGCTGAACTGTAAAGTTGTTGAAAAAGAATATAGAGGTTAAACCACAGAGAAGTCTGTTGTCCGTTTGTGTGCGCTATCCCCCTAAGTTGAAGAGAAAACTACTTCAACACTTCACAAGAGAAAGTACAAACTGTAACAGCAAAACTCGTGATTGCCCTGGCCAATTTGTTATCTGACCTCTGGAACAAGATATTTTATCGTTTGTTCCTCACTTGTTCGATGAACTGTTGGTGTACATTTAAAAACTGAAAGGTTTTCGTCCTTCTTCAAAACAGCTGATAACGTTCACCTAACGTGAAATTGAGCGTGCCCTGCACCGAAAAACGTTGCAGATTTCAAACACACCAATCAGAACGTACGAACTTTATACTTCCGCCTTAAATCTGTCAATCAAGTATTCGCAAATCTTACTTCCTTGACCCCCTGGTGGTGGCAGACATGCTACGAAATCAAGCATCTGGAAAATGACATCAAAACATTTCACATTTCCGAATATTCTGACAAAATTTGCCCGCAGATAATTAGTTCAACACCTTACCTTGCCACAAACCCATTTTCGCGAAATTACGAGGGAGATGTAGCCATATATCTCGACGATATTCGAAGGCTCTCCTTCCATTTTCATCCCATGTCTATTTCTTAGAGTTTACGAACGGTTTCCGAAGGTTTCTCGGTCCCAGACCTCAAAAAGACGACTGCGCCGGAACTATTCACAATGGCCGCCTTCCCCGATCAAACACACGAACTTGTAACAAAGGTAAGCAAACTTCAATCTCTTGTTTATGTCCACTTATTTGATGCGAGGGCCCCTGTGCTTGCATTAAGGGAAACTGAGATGGACCGCAGCATTTGTCAAAGTGTTTACCAATGTTTAAATGGCAATGTAATGCACGACAGGCAGACGGGGAGAAAGACAGACACGAAGGTAAGATCGCCTGTTTAAGGAAAACGCATGCGTTGTAAGCTCATCCCCACTGACTGAACAAATGCAACAGTGTTGTTATAGGAAATGTCTACCTCATCAAATGTTGAAACAGACTTAAATAAACATAGGTATGCATCAGTATGCATGGCCTAAGGTCCTGAATTCAGAAAATCCGTTCCGAATTACGGAATCTATAGACAGATTTCGCGTTCTCCTACCAGTACTCAATAACGAATGATAGATCAATGAATGCATATTCCAAATGAATATATAGATCAAATCTTAAACGGGATTTTTACTTTCATGATCTAACCTTTTTGGAGAGAAAAGGATTCGGAAATAGTATATCTGAAAACGGCGGTCTACTAAATTTGGTCGTATATTCTTTCCTTTTCTTACGGGAAGTCCATCACTATAAGAAAAATTCACTTAAAATTTCACTACCGCATATATTTGTAAAATTATTTCTAAAAGCACAGACAAAAACCATTACCATTTAAAATAGCTTCATTTGAAAGTGCTTGTCATGAGTGCTAAAATGTTTCAGGCTGCACGTTCCTTTCCGGACAAGAACTTCTTTCACATTTGAATGCAAAAGTTTGTATAGCTGCGGCCATACACCTCCATGCCAGTTATTTACATCAATAAGAACTAGGCGTGCAAACTTTGTGGTCCTAGAATTTCGCATTATGCTCCTTGGCGTAACGCTCACGTTTTAAAACAGTTTCTAGTGTTAAGCTGGTGCGTTGACCGGACTTTCACATATCACAGCGCGTCGCACTGGCCTTCCAGTGAGCTGATATGTACAGTAGCAACCTCTGAAAATGAAAATATCTTCATCGCTAGATGTTGCTGGAGAAAACTACTCGAGATCTGACTTGCTAGTCAACGTGTATGGATCTACTGAAGTGCCCAATCGATCGATTGATGTCGATGCCGGACATAAAACCAGAGTAGGCAATACCACTCTATATAAAATTAAGATATTAAAAACAAATATCAAAATATTGACATCTACGTCGCTAGATGCACGGGAAAAACTACTCAAGATCTGACTCGGAAGTCAACGCGTAAGGATTTATTATAGCGCCCGATCGATCGACCATTGTCGATGGATGTATCGCCCTATATAACAGAATCCGGAATCCGGAATCCAAAATTTTTTGGCCTTTGGAATCCGGAATCCAGGGCTTTGGAATCCGGAATCCAGTCCCTGGAATCCGGAATCCAACCCGTGGAATCCGGAATCCAACCTCATCCATTACTCTGGAATCCCGGTGTGAAATGTACTGCACTGTTAGTAGTAATTTCATAACAAATCACCAACTACACCCTCCCCTCGGGGTCCCCTATCACCACCATCACGATAAAGTGATTGGTCACCTCACATGTACATCAACTATGTCAACACTGCGGCTGGGTGGTTTTTATTGGACACATGTTTCATACCTTTAAGATCATTTTTCTGACATGCCGTCTTTCTGAACTTTTGCGATTTTGGCCCGCCCTATCTCCGAAATGGTCAACATCGTTCACAGTTATTTTATTTCATGCAGGGTTTCACATCGAGCTACATGTAGTGGTTTCCAACGTTTACCGTTTTACTCTGCTGTTTTGATAATCTGTTAAACAAAGACGGAAGTGCCGATCGCGAAAGAAGTAACTGAAGTTGAGAAGGAAAGTTAATCGATAAATACATAGCTATTCGGTAGTCATACATATCGGTGTATTGTTCTTTTTTAGACATTTTTCATGTGTCAGATCTGAAAATCATGAAATCAAAAATCTTCGAGCAGCATTACTCAGTTTGGAATTATTTTGCTTCGAGCTGGTACTTAAAACATCAATTTTTACGAAGTAATGTCTGTGTCACCGCTGGTGGGAGCAAGACTGTGGCCTCAAGACTGTGATGGATGGCTGTTGGCTCATAGAGCTCATCCGCTCTTTAACTAGCCTCTGATCCTACCAAAAAGCTAAGGTTCTTTTGGTTGGTCACGAAACGAACCTCCCCAACAAACGATCGGATGAAGGGTAGGTGGACATTCAGTGAGAATAAAAACGAGGTCCCTTAGGGACGGACCATTACGAAAAGTATGGAGGTGGGTGTGGGGGAGGGGGGGTCAAGACGAAGTACCAAAAATCATGTAAGGGAAAAAAATGCGGAAAAAATCGTTCACAACAACTGGCAGCCTGGAAACATTCTTGCATCGACCTTCCGAAGTATTCCACAGAAATCTTAGCAAGGTGCACCAGGGAGCAGATTGGAGTAAAAAACTTATGTAGTTAGAAACATGTGTAGAGCGGATGTTTAGTCAAAACGACATTTTAACCAGTATTCAAAGCGACATTTTAACCAGTAATTTAACCAGTGAGGGGATAAACTGACATCAACCCCTTAATCACGCACCCAATTCATGAAAGGTTCACTACACCGGCGGGGTATACGTTCCCTACTCTTTTCGAACAGCAGTCAGTGGGTTCTTATACGTATCACACTGACAGTCAGATCAGTGAAGGCAGTGAAAGTGCTCTGAGACGGGGTAAACGGTTTTTCATCCTTATCCGAGAAGACTAGAAAGTCTAACCATTTGCAGATGCTAAACAAAGGAAGCACATTCTGCTCAGTTATTTTAAGACCCTGAGCGTTGGTCCTGTCGGTATTCGAACTTGGGCCTAACGCTCCGAAGTCTGGTACTCAACCAATTGAGCCAACCAGTCGGCAGTTTTGGAGGACGCTGCCTCTTTAGTAGTCGCGTCAGGTGTCTACCGATTACCGAAGGGTCTACAGCGATCTATATAGGGCCTAATATAAGTACTGCTTTCTATTAATGCTTTCTGTTAGTGCTTTCGCCAGGGCTCCTGCTAAGAGTCTGTTGAGAGTTTATGAAAGAAGGAAACAGCAACCGCAACGACGGCTGTAAGTCGTTTAACCTCTATTATTCGCAGAAAATAGTTGCCATATCGCAATCTGAGACTTTTCATGAACACAACTCTATTTGATGTCCAGAATGATGTAAATTGCATTTCCGAGGACCTAGATTTCAAACTTTTCTGGAGGATCATGCCCCCAGCCCCCCCCCCCCCTCCTCTAGATTAAAGGGACTCTTACGTCGCCTTTTTTCATACTACCAACTCTGCCACATATCGAGCCTCCGCTTATGTCGCTTCTTGGAAAACGTCTGAAAGCCCTGTTTGTTAACATTAAAATCACAAGTATTTGTATGTGGATTATAAAGATGCATCAGCATTAACACATGCTTTAGAAATTAAAATAAATTTTGATCTTTAATTTTGGAGAGCATATGAACTTTCCTGTTTAAAAATATTGACCTTTGAAAAACGAATGAAACCAGAGTTAAAAACCTTGGAATCCGGAATCACAGAAAGTTTGGAATCCGGAATCCTTAGGCATGGAATCCGGAATCCAACCGTTGGAATCCGGAATCCACGGTGTGGAATCCGGAATCCACAACTCGCTTGGATTCCCTTACATGGGGCGAGATGTAAAAATAAAGTAGCTACTTCCACAGCTTCCTGAAGCTCTACTAGACATCCAGTCTATAGATCTCTTTCTCCACCGCGAAAACACTTCACAACTGGAAAATATACAACGAAATCGATACAACGACACCTAATTATCAACTGAAAATTCACCCAAGTACTTTGAGATTGCTATCAGCAGCGATGCAAGAACTGATACAAACGATACTTCACAACAATCATGAAATGGCGGATTTTTCACATGTGAAAAGCATACCCCTGCGCCCAAAGCATCAAGCGTTAAATGGCTCTTTAAGAATGTTCGTCCGCAGCTACATGAATTATATCGTAAATATGCCGGGGGAAAATGTGTATTTTCAACAATCTTCTTGTGCTGTCCGAGGTAACCAGGCCTACCACCGCTTGACACCACGTTAGATACGGCACTGCAATATCAATAACACTCCGCCATCCAACCAAAAGCGAAAAACGTGACTTTTTTCCCCGTAAAATTATGCTAGCATTTTGGCCTTTTATTGTTGTCGAGAGTTCTTTACGTGCGATTAATCAGCAAATGTAACTTTTAAAAATCTCATGAAAATAAAGTTAAAAAAACAGCTGCAAAACAGTTGATAAACATTGCTAGCTCTTGCCCTTGATATCTCAACTTTATTAATTGGAAGGCACGAAACTTAAATATCCGACTTTAATATCATTGCGGCTTGTCTAGATCTTCATGTCGGCGCCCTCAAATTCAAAGGCTTTATTCGCTTACATTTCTGTCCTTGCTTTCTGTCCTGCCCTTGCTCTTCATTAGCGTTGTTTTTTTTAAATCGGTTTACTGTTATCCGCATAAATACTTTTTGCCTTTTCTCTCAGCGTACGAACGTTGTGAAAACAAAACTAAAAGGACTTGAAATCTTACTTGTACTCCAACCAAACCTTCCTGTTCAATCATAGTTAACAAACATGATAACCTGAGAGAAACTTTACATAGCCATTGTATGGCCGGTTTCAGTACACACAGGTCATGCATGGCTCAGCCACAACAACCACCGTGTGTCACACAACAACCACGGTGTCTCACACACACTGTGTTTTCTCGTTTCATCAAAACACGGTCCAGTCTGTTGTTCGCAGAGACTTCAATGTAAGGATCGTCAAAATGGAGAAATTTACTTAACGCAAGACTAGCGGTAACAATTAAAATGAGTCCACCTTGGCTTCATGGATAAAGTAAATGAAGTTGTTGTTTTTAGTATTACGTAATGTGCGTAGCAATGAGCGTATTTTCCTCGCTTATTTTCCAACACCGTCAGTCAATATTTATGCTCGTTATTATCGAAGCTAGCCAACTCAAACATTTGTAAATGGTTTACCTAATTGTTTGATCGGTTAGAATCGGTTATTTTAAATACCACAAAGATTCTCACAGGACGGAAGTATCAAAACTTGAAGCTTGTAGTTAATCTACAAGTTACTAACCTGAAAACCTGAGTAATAAAAATAGACGTGTAACTAACCTGATTGGTGTATACCAAACGCAAAAGGAGTAATAATTATCTGTAATAGCAAACAGAAGCTTACGCGACAGTTCATCTTCACAACACGAGGTGATTGCATCACCGCACAACTAGTCAGTGTCGTGTCTTTATTTCTCATGGGCAGGTGACTTTTGAAAAGAAATATATTAGGGGCATGGACGCTCGTTAGACGTCATTGAGCCATTTTTGGAATGATCTTGTTTTGTACAAATATATGAATCGGACCTTCCCTGTTACTTAATCCTTTTTACATTTCTTTATGTTGTGACTTCAGTTTTCAAAGATTGAGGGCGAAAAGGTTTGTCTTAATTCATCCAAATACTACCAAAATGATTACATAATTGTCTGAAGGAGTAGGGGCGAAGTAATCACAGGAAACTTCGGTTCGTTTGAAGTAAACTTCAAGGCCAAATATCTGATGATTAAATCTTTTAAGCAATATATATCACTAAATAAAACTATATTATCCGCACATGTTACTATTAGCATTACACCAGTGCATTATTTTGCCATTATATTTAAGGTAAAACCAACAAGTACAATATCAGAGCATACTCTGTTACAATGCATCACACAATATTATTGACCGTTTCGGCTTACAAATGAGAAAACACTGGAAACTTAACATTTGCAAAAAAAATTATTATCCCCCATTCCCCCAAACAATGTTGACGTCAAGCTTCGTTTACAGTGTGAAAGGCACCCGTCGCTGCCACCACTGGGGGAGGGTGGGGGGAGGCGGGTTAATGAGTTTCGCTGTCAACATTTGACAGAGGAGGGGGAACGAAGAATGTGATCAAACGTATTCAGAGCGCTACTATATGACCACGTTAAAATTCTTAATTTTTGGCGCGATTCTGTAAGGAGTCCAAAGAGTTATTGGCTACGATTGTGGTTTTAATAGAGAGACCCAGGCTGCGACGGCCTAGAGAACCACCTTATGTTCTACGAATTTCTTTTCTAGGTAGGGCTTTCAAGGTCAGACCTCTGCCGTTTCTGAACAGAGATCAAGGAAGCTATCGTCATAAGCTACCGTTAACAGGGATGACGGAATCGAAATTCTTGAAGCATGGATATACCAACGATGAAAAAGCACAACCGGGACCTGGAAAGTTAGCCATTTGCAGAGGCAACAACGTCAAATTGGACCACTGAGAACGAGTCAAACAACTTCTCACCGGAACAATGGGGATCGAAACCTATCAATCACAGCTGACCGTCTTCATTCATGAGGTGAGGCGTACTGAACCAGTCGGCCTCATCCCTTATGAAGACCAGCAGCAATCAGTTGAAACGTCGCAATCTACAACTCTACGACTATAACCGCATCTTGAATTGAGACAAACGATAGCACAGTATGTTGTCTAGTTTTTAGCCTCAAAACATATAAACTGGTCTTTCGTATCTCAGAAGAACTCCAATAGGGTGAAACTACCTCTAAGACTAGCTTTGTCATTCCGAGTACATATGTAAATCTGACGGCTGGTAAGGTGGTCTTATACCCAAAAAGTGAATTTCTTTAGAAAAGAACTTTGCGGGAGACTTTTACCATCATTTTATAGGGATTCACGCCCTGACTTCAAACTGAGTCTTTTCAGGTCATGTGACATAACAGTTAATGATTAACCAGCCTTCTCAGTAAAAAAAATAGGGGGTTCATTGTAAGCCGATATCTAACTAATGCACAGTTGGATAAGTATGAAATCAACTTAGGTCTGTCCACAGATGAATTCTTCAGGGGCTAAACCTCGAAAATTAAGCAGCTTGGCCTCTTTCGAATTTATTTTCATTCTTTTTTTCCAGAAAGTAAGGTAGGAGGAAATAAAAAAGAGGGCAAGGATTCACTTACTGAGAAGCAGTTCAAGATCGTGAGCATTTTTTAGGTTTACGATCTAGGAAATTAAGTCCTTTAATCTTGCTGAAAATTTCAGAACACTAGGTTACAATCACCCCGAAGATATCGTGCTCAAAAGCTCATTCAGTTCGAGAAATTCTGTTATTGGAGAAAAACAGTCTTAAAGATAAGGAAACGGATTCTAGACAGCTTATCCGTCGCTCATTATCCTAAAACTATTGTCAAATTCAAGTTGCCACACTAAAATACAAGCTGAACGGTAATTTGATGCAAAAACCATCGTTTCTGTAAGATTTGGGTCATGTTTTGTCGGTTAAAACTCGGACCTCAGGACTCTCTCCTCAGTCAGGTGTTTCTCCACAGTAGTACCAGATGTTATTTTACAGAGAGGCGGGGGGGTAGTGTTCTTATTGAGGCTTGTTTGTGCGCATTTAATAAATGTAGACAATTGTTGCTATGGCCGTTGCTATGGAAAAAGTCACATGCTGCTGATTAGATTTCTTAAATCTCGCTGCTTTGATGCTGGAAATCGAGTGTGATTATTTCAAGACAGCATTCCCAAGTGATTAAAGTTTACAATTTTGCCGTTTAAAAAAAGTGACTTTTGCAACCTAACATCACCTTTTTTGAGTATAAGACCACCTTAAACAACTTCTTTAGTCAAGTATCGGATGTCTATCGGGATGTTTTTTTCTGAAGCGATCATTGGCATAAAAGAGAGGTTCTGGGCAACAGCGCAAATTACTGGCATCAATAAGAATTCCCGCCGACTGGAAAGGCTTTCTGAGAGTTGATGACAATAAGGGACTTGTCAGAAATTAGCAGGGGGGTGGGGGGATGGGAATTTTAAATTGGGGGTTGGAAATGACGTGGCCCACCCCAGCAACAGAAATGGAATTTCCTATACCCTCCCCTTGGGCTTGGCCTAAAATCCCATGACCCCCCCCCCCTTGTATAAATGATACCAGTAGTTCTTGCAATACCTGCAATATAGTTTTGAAAGCAGGCGATTTACTCGAAAAAAGCAGGGATTTGGATTGAAGTATTCCAATGGCAATACAGTTGGCAATATAAACACGATCCAGGTTCAGATCGGACAACAGCTTACCAAGCATATGGGACTTCGCAGACCGTATCGACCACCTCCTGCATGGAAATCTACACCTATGGGACTCATTCCTCATCCAACTACAACAAGAACTTTGTTTATGAATTCTTTTCTTCCTGAATTTTACAATGCAAAGTACAAGTACTGTAAAAATTCCAAACATTTTGTAAAACAATTTCATGGGACCGGAAGACAGCTTTACCAGTCGAAGCAGCAAATTGATGGTCTAGAGAAACTAATAGACTCAATGATGAACAAAGAAAATCCTGCTGCAGCAGGAGCTGTTTTTGACAGTGATTATCCCTTGGTTCCTAGTGATGATATCATAATCGCCAACAACATTGAAAAGGCCAAACAATTAACGTCAAAGCTGAGTTCTCTTCATGGTGACATTAAAAATATGGACAGCAAACTGTTCATTACTTTGGGGAAATTAACACATGGAGAGGAAGCTACCCATAAGATATTTGAGCAACCAATGGGCAAAATCGCCATTCTCCAAACCAGAGTGAGAGATATTAACAACAACCTTATGGAATTGAAAGAAAAATGTTCAAGGCTCTTTACGGTGCAGTATTCCAAGCCAAAAAGCCAAAAAAAGAAACAAAAACAAAATAAAAGGAAAGCCGCGAAAGTTAAAGTAATAAGAATGGAAGAAAACTGCAAAAGAGTTATTGAAACCATTGCACCCCAGCATCAGTCGCATGATGTTACAGAGCGCATTGGCCCATTATCCCTTCATTATGAAGGAATAAGTGGGCTCCTTAAGAAACAAAAGCCATATATCCAATTTGCCTTTGAGAAGAGATTGTTCATTAAAGAAGCACAGAACATCATCAAGCAATATCTATGCTTCAACCTAAATGAAAATGATGACGATGAAAGTGGTTATATCAGTGCTGATGACATAAATGATGATGATGAAGATGCTCATAGCAGCATTGATGGTGATGCTAGATAGTGATGAAGAGGATAGTGCAAAACTCTAAACAATAACAATATTCACAATTTAAGGCATATGACAGTTTACTTTTTGCATTAATACATAAACTGTGAAGTACTATAGAAAAATTCACTGCCTGACGAGTGAATTCCACGTTAAATTTCACGCGAAAAACCGCGAGGAGTGCGAAATCGGTTTTTCAAGTGAAATTTAACGTGGAATTCACTCGTCAGGCAGTGAATTTTTCTTGTATCGCATAGCTAAAGCCACCAAATCACTGGGCGAAACTAAACGTTTTGTATTTTTGTGAGCCGCGCCAGTGCGCAAACAATGGAAACCCTTTCAAAGTCAGGTCAAGATCTAGCGAATAGGAAACACGATACTATTAGAATGAAAACCACTTTTATTTCAAACTCGTGGAGAAAGCAGTGCCTCACATTTTACAATCTTCAGCAAAAAAAAACTGAAAGTACAAAATACGGAGTTATTTAAGACAAAAGATTTTATGGAAAGATTTTTTCATTCAACGAATAACTTGGATTTCACTGCTACCATACAACTTGGCAATATGTGACGCCGACAATCAACAACTGAAATGCTCAAGCGAAAGGGAAATTTCAAGCGTTCCGGTGTGAAAACAAGATCTACAAAAAAACCGGTAAGCGCTTTACAGTTATAAAAAATTGCATTTAAAGTATAATGATTAAGATTGGAATATCTGAGTAAACTCTTACGAAAATAGCTCAAAAAGCTTAAAAGTCACCATTTTAACTGTTTTTCTTTGCTTGCAGAGAGTCGCTTGTTTTTTACGGTGGCGTCATGTTGGACTGAAAGTTTATGGAAATATTTACTGGAGAATTATTAAAAGTTACTCAGTTAACATCCCGCCAACTGCCCCTGCCATCAGGTAACTAGAACTACTGGCACTGCTGTCACGGTTACTAGTAGCTGCTGTGTTGCTTGGCGGGGCTGAGCTGTTGAGAACAATCTCCCGTAAAGCATGACTTGAATCGCTGCTGGTAGTTGTCGTGCTGGGGTTGAAACCGGCCAACTTATTCGACATTCGTCGCTGTTTTTCCAGAGGATTATGGCTGTAGCTGGATATGGATTCCGGAATGGCGTGGCCAGTCAGCTCTGAGATCTCCAGTGGGTCGAAATCATCACGGAGCGCTTGGATGACTGTTTTGCGACCACTCGAATTGGTGAATTTGCCGTCCAGTGAGGCAATGGACGCAATACTCTGCATTTGCTTTGCCAATGTATTTCTACCAATTGGAACCATCTTGTACCAGACATTGGATTTTGGACTGTCAACTGGACTCAGGTAGAAATTTCCAGGTAGAAATTTCCAGGAACGTCATCACCCTTCGCACGATGGCCAACGTACTTGATAAATGCTCTGTGCGGATCGCTCTCCACCATCCGTCCTCCAAATCTTGTTGTTATACTTTCTCGCCCGTTTTGTCGCAGTCGGTTCGTCTCCCTGGCGGTTCTTGGTTTGTCGCTCTTTGTATTCGATGTACTGCTCTGTCACGGTGAAATCACTAAGTTGACAGTCATGTTGTTCTTTAAATCCTCTCATTCCTAAGTGCGTGACATTGTTCCACCACACCAGATGGAGAAGAGAGCGAGGATTTTGAAGGCCGATTGCACCTGACGACCACATCTTTTCAATATCTTCTCTTTCAGCTGGTTGAGCGACATTTGGTTTGTTGCCAAGACCTTTTTGCTTCAAATCCTTTTTCTTCATGGATAGCATCGTTGAAACTTCTTCGAACTCAATGGCTGAAGATTTTTCGAGGTCGAAGTTGTCTACTGCCGGTGGACATGGACGCTCCAGAAAGTACCTTCGTAAACCATTGCGGGAAGTTTGTAATGTTCCTGGTTCATATTCTTTGCCTTTGTTTTCTTTTGTCGTCTGCCTTATTTCTAGAAAGAAGTGCTTGAGAAGCTGCAATGCTTCTTGCTTTGAAATTGCATCGAGATTAATTTGTTTGCCATGTTTTTCCTTGAACCAAGACTGCGAACGGCGTACGGATGTACTTGTACTTTTTGTAGTGTTTTCTGAAGCCATATTGTCCTTAAAAGAGACCAGTTCGTCATCTGTATAGGTCACAATTGTTTGCTTTTCCGGAATAGATGCTTGACTTTTTTCGGCATTGATACCTGTTTGGTTTTCTTTCGCGGCGCTTGTTTGGTTTTCCCGGTAAGAACTTTCGTTTGGCTTTCTTCCCTCGTCTCTGCCATTTTGTTTTTTTCTTCAATGCGTTTTCTCGTACTTTTGAGTGTGAGTGGTTTCCTCAAATTTTCTAAAAATTTAAATTTCAATTCAAAATTTGGCAGACATTCATTTTCTGTAAATTTGTTCATTTCCACGGTGTTTTTTTCCTAGCACGAGTTGCATTTTTGTTTTCACGATAGCAACAATTTTGCTCGCTACTCACGTCAGCAATGTCCCTTCATGCACAAGTGCAATTCCACGCTAAATACCCTCTCTTCGATAGCCAATCAGACCGCGAGTTTACCTTTAGCTATGCGATTCTAACAAGAATTTAACAATAACATCTAATTATTATATATGACAATTGTTATATATAATAATTAGATGTTATTGTTAAATTCTTGTTAGTACTTCACAGTTTATGTATCATAATGTTTTGTTGTTGTTGTTCTTTGGACCAAATATATAGAACTTATTTTTCTTCTGTTAGTTTTCGAACCTCTATATGATCACGAGCATAAATTTGCATGACCCTCCCCTTTTATACGGCCCATTTTGTCTTGACCCTCCATTTTCAGCGTCTTAAAAAGTTATGACCCTCCCCCAGTTTTCACCCCCCCCTCCTCCCCCTGCTCATTTCTGACAAGTCCCTAAGGACGAACTTTTCAAACTTCTTGCAAACAAGGCACACTGCACGAAAAAACGGATTTACAAGGATAGCAAAATCGCAGCAAATATGAAGTAAATACCATAAATGATTATATTTGATCATATTTGGTCAAATTCAAATGTCATGTTTGCAGCACATTTGCATGAAAAGCAAATATGGTAAATACCGCGTTTACTCGATATTTATGCAACGTAGCAAATGTGAACAGGAAGTACACATTTGAGACGGATTTACTCCTACAGTAATTATGAAGTGAAGTTAAATATTTGCTGCCCCAAAAGATGGATTTGCACGGGTGGCAAATATGAACCAAATACCATGTTTGCTGTACTTTGATAATATTTGCACATCAGTCAAATTTTGTGTTTGGAGCACATTTGCAAGCAAAGCAAAGTTGGTAAATACCGCGTTTACTCGATAGTTACCTGGACAGCAAATATGAAGCAAATGCCATGTTTGCTTTACTTTGGTCATATCTGCACGTAAATCAAATGACGTCTTTGCACCACATTTGCAAACAAAGCAAAGATGGTAAATACCGCGTTTACTCGATGTTTACGTGGACAGCAAATATGAAGCAAATACCACGTTTACTTTACTTTGGTCCTATCTGCACGTACATCAAATGACGTCTTTGCACCACATTTACAAACAAAGCAAAGATGGTAAATACCGCGTTTACTCGATGTTTACATGGATAGCAAATATGAAGCAAATGCCATGTTTGCTTTGCTTTGGCCATATCTGCACGTACATCATATGACGTGTTTGCACTACTTTTACAAACAAAGCAAAGATGGTAAATACCGCGTTTACTCGATGTTTACATGGATAGCAAATATGAAGCAAATGCCATGTTTGCTTTACTTTGGCCATATCTGCACGTAAATCAAATGACGTGTTTGCACCACATTTATAAACAAAGCAAAGATGGTAAATACCGCTTTTACTCGATGTTTACATGGATAGCAAATATGAAGGAAATGCCATTTTAATTTTTTCTTTGGTCATATTTGCACATGAATCAAATCTCGTGTTTGGGCCACATTCACCAGTGAAGCAAAGAAGGTGAATACAGGTCTTTGCTCCATATTTACATACCGTAGCAAACGTGATAAATTTGTACACATTTAAGACAAATTCACCCAAAAGTAATTATGAAGCACGGTCAAATACAGTGTATATACTGCACGAAAAGATGGTTTTACCTGAAAAGGAAATATGACAAAAATGCCAGGTTTGCTTTCCGTTGGTCACATTTGCTTGCTCTTTTAGGCAAAACTTAACCATAACCGCGACAACTGTACTCTAAAACATGTTCAGCAAAATGCCAATATTTATTCTTATTTCAGGGAGTGTTAGTCTTTTTAGAAGCAACAGTTAATTTAGCTGACCGTAAAGATAATTTTAAGGGCTAAATACATGTATTATCACGAAAGTTTTCGTATATCAACTAATGCACCCAAGTTCCCTATTTCAAGTACAGTTCTACTTGCAATTATTAATTCAAATGTACAATATCAAATCAATTTTTGTGGTCACAAAACTAACAGCACACTATAACACAAAACGATCAGTTTCTTGAATTGTAATCAGTGGTGACCAACAAATTCTTATTTTTTCATTACCAGGTCAAAGTGTCATAACTAATCAATTTCTCTTTTGTAAAAACTGCCACCTTAAGTGTAAGAATACTAAAATTGCACAACTAATGACACTTTCGTCAACAAAGTAAGGGTGGGAAAAGCAGAGTCACATGTTTCACTGGAAAGCTTTGCAAGAGCTAAACTGCATAGTTGTTTGAAAGCTGGTTAAAGCTAACACAGGAGTAAAAGGTTTAACAAATGATTCTTTATCTCTTTTTTTGAAACCGTTTCCACTGCTTATTTTTAGTTGTAGTTTGAACAAAAAGAATTAACAGGTATCCACGTCATAAGCTACAAACTTGAATTCAAAACTGATACTAACCCTGGGTTAGCTTAATCCTGTTTTAAGCAACTGTGCTCTGATCTATTTTCTGAATGTCTTACAGGTAAGAGATTCTTCAACAGAATGCACTTTTCACTGCTTACAACTAAGTGCACCAGCAGCAATTAATTATGAATCAGTCATTTCCAGCATTGCTCATTCCCCCCTTCACCAGGTCAACCCCTGGGCGTTAGGATTTTTAAAGAACAACCTGGCAAATGCCCCCAGCTAAGGTAAAAAAAGATAAATGTATGTTAGTTTCTTAGTTTTTGGGCTTACCTTCATTCTAGTAATCAAAGCTAAATTGAACTTGCCCAATGACGTTATCACTAAAAGGAAGTTACAGTACTGTGACATGAAAATCATGGGATGGCAAATGCCCTGGGGTAGACTAATGCCTGGCCCCGTGAGGGACAATAGGAAAAATGCCCCACTCATGCCTGCGAGTGGGGGGGGGGGGGGGGATGGGCACTGCTGGAACTGACTGATGCATTACATGTATATATAATGACATTAAATTTCAGTGGAAGAGCTTATTACCAGGCTAGTGTAGTAATGTAGTGAAAAAACAGTGTCTCCAATAAGCACTCTGTGCTAAATTCCACTTACATGCTTGAATGATGTTATGACAAGAACTGCAAAGTAGGCAGCTGAGCAGTTAGTTTTTCATATGAACACTGATCCCAATGACCTGTTAACTGAATGAGAAGGCTGGGTGGGAACCATTTGATGGAAGGCCTTGGGGTTGACAACTGGGAAGCAAAGGTTTGTGCACCAAGATCAAGAGCCGTATATTTTCCCATCCAGCCTGACCTCAGTCAATTAGCAACCATAATTTTATGCTTGATTTGATTGAAAAATTATGAAAACATCTTAGTGAATACTCAAATGAAAATGAATAATTTTTGAATGTTCAGTTCCCTCTATAAACATGCCATTGGTGCATCATGGTAGTTGTATGCAGCAAAACAAGTCCAAAATGAGCTTACCCAGAAGTGTTATTCAGTACATGAAATGAAATCCAGTAGTTTGTTTTATGATTAAAAATCATTCAATTCTTTGGGCCTTGCAACCTACACACCCTTAGAACCACAGGAAATGACCAAACATGCCACTTTAAATACAACAACCACGATACCTTCAAATTGTGATCAAAGAGGGAACTGGGCACAGCACATGTACACATGCTAAATGAACCAAAAGAAATGTGTGGGCCCAAATCCAGCCCACACATGCTAGCTTGTTAGGTTGCTTTCTATGGAATTGCACTAACAAGGCCAAATATTGACTACTTTAGAACCAATTTTTGTTGTCAGCAGTTTTTCTTTGAAAATGTAAAGGGTTTGGCGTCTCCAGGAACAGTGCAAGCATAAGGATTGCGTTCTTTTTTTGGATTGGCATAGTCTGTTTCATTAACAATGGTAGGACATTTGCATGTTGGCATCATTGACTACAACTACCACAATCAAATTAGTTTATCCCTTCTTATTAAAATTGTGTAATCCCAGTGAAGTTTAATGACAATGGACCTAATTTGGGTGTATGAACAATGAGTGAGTCAGTGAGGCATGTTTGTTAGCGAGCCAAGAGTGCAAGATGCAAGGCACATAGTCACAGGCAAGGCACACTATAATATTAATATTAATCCTACTGTAGTTTTCTTTTCCTATCTTCGATTACTCAGACCAGTGAGGCAGCAATTTCCTTTGATTATGAAGGTCATTTCTCTTCTCGATTGCTCTTTAATTTATCTGTCTTTATCCTGGAATTGTTTTGTTTTGTTTTGGTCATGGCAACAGTCATGATAAAAATGTAGCTTTGATTCCCATAAAACAACGAGTGCAGTAGGCTTTTTGTCAGCATGTTGCATACAACAAACTTGTACTGTCTAAATAGGTGGATTTGAAGTGGTGCAACAGATGTAAGAGTAAGTCAAAACATCTAAATCGAGCACGACATACAATGTTCTTACATGTACATGTACACTGCTGAACTCAGCAACTGTTATATGACAGTTTGCTTAGGCTTCCATAAAGTGTTTGACCGCTGTGGACTTGCTGACTCAATTGAATTTCTCAATTTTCTTCAGCATTGCATGCAAGAAACACTCCATTTCTACAGCTGTACCCTTAGCCTTTTTCTTCAGAATTGTGGACTTACATGTTTGTGTTGCTTGTGCGACTGGCTGGCATGTTGGTAACCCTTAATTAGAAGAGAAAAACTGAAGGATTCTGGTAGTTGTAGTCAAATGTGTCCCATTCTGAGCTGTGCTAGTGCATAGTGCTTACACTTGTAAGATAACAATTTGGATCTTAAAATCATCATTGGTGTCTGCCTTTGATACCTAATGTTCAGCAGATAATCCCTGCTTTCCATGCACTTGTTCTTCTTGTCCGTCTTGACTAATTTGTTGCCCAATGCTGTTGTCTTTTTTTCTGTGAAGACACAACACAGTCAAACTAAACCATGATAACTAAAAGATACATGTCATACTATTGCATTTTAAGGCTGCGATTTGTCGGCCACGATAAATCGGGAAGCGAATTGGTTTATGTACAGTGCAAGCACTGCACATGCATTTTTTTTATACATGTAGTAAAAGCTTTTTTATAAAACGTTTTGGAAAACAAAATGGTAGGTGCTAGATAGTTTGTTTTCAGCTAAAATACTGCAGATATAATTTGTTTTGCCCCAATTCTTTTGTAGGTTGCGTTTTCGTTCTTAAAATTGGGCCCGACACGTGAAAATCTGTGAAGCGGTCACGGATTTTTTTGAATCGGCCGGCTTGTCGGATTGGAGTCGTGCCCCCATCGGATTGCCATTCACAGGCGCTGATTCGCTCCCCGATTTGTCGGCCACGACAAATCGGCCTGACAAGTCACAGCATGTAAATTAGCCTTTTGTTGCACACAAATATTTACTTTGCTCTGCAGTGGAGGCCGGTACTGTGGGAAAAACTAAAGTAGACACATTTTTAAAAGAGCAATTTTGAAAGTCACAAAACAACAATCAAGAGTAAACAATATCAATGAATGATTTCAAATGATTTTAGCAATCAGTGAGAATCAATGAAGAGAAAGGTTTGTGACCTTTATTAATTTAGATTGCTGATAGCAATGAAGAATGCTTGTTATTAATTGCCATAGATCCCAGAAGTTCAGACTTTTAACAAAAACACACAAATAAAAAACAAGGTCACTTCTTAGGGCTACCTTCCTTCCAAAATAAACATCAAAACATAGAGACAAAATAATTTCAATAGACAAAATTAAACAGTAGATTGAGGCAAAGACTATTATGCACCTGTCATTTAAAAACCCCGAACCCCCCCCACCCCTCGGGCATGACCAGGGCATTCACTTTTTATGCAAATGAAGCCAGTGAATTCCCCGGTCCCCAGGGGAAAAGTGAATGGTGAACTCCCCACCCCCATACATGTATGTCCAACAAACAGGGTACTCCCTTTTAAATGTCAACTCGTAACAAGGGATGACAAATATGATGGTAGCTGTGAAATGAAAACATTATGTGGCAACACTTGAAACCCCTCCATGGACAAGAAAAGACAACTATTTCAACATAATCTGTCTATTTTACATCTTGATGTCAGAAAATGCAAGATCACAACAAATTACAACTCATGTTTCAGCAATAGTCTTCTGAAGTTAGAATAACTCAAGCTTAACAAATGTATTTCTTGTCAAAATGAAAGTAGGTCACCAGTAGACACTAATCGAAACAACACAAAACAACGCGTAACTTCATCATTAATATTAACATTGATAATAGCTTAACTTGTTCATCGATAGGTCAAGTCAGTGAGTTTAAATGCATAATATTTTAATATCTATACAGTATCATTGAAAATATGCCCTTACTAGACTTAAGAAATCTTCGGCTACAAGGGCCTTTTTTAAACCGGAAAGGCAGAAAAACGTTTCACAGAGCATTTTAATTTGCAGCTTTTTATTGCTTCGCTTTACAATTCGCTTCGATCGTTCAATCAAAGGAGTGATGATAATGTACGTGTATGCAAAATTACTATGTGGCATGAAAATGAAAACCGCTGACCATGGAGTAACTGCCCCGCTTATTCCCTGGCCACGGAGGCTGAGGCCGTGATTTCTTGTGTGTTCCCCGTCTACCGGGGGACGAAAATGGAGTGAATATGAAGTGAAAGTCCCCTCATTACCCCGGCCATGCCTGAGGGGGGGGGGGGGAACAGGGGTGTCAAATGACTTGTGCATTAGTCCCAAGACCTCTGGCCCCACTTGAAGAAGGCAAGCTGTGCAACTGAAATCACTAAAGATGGCTTTTTAAGTGATTGTTCTATAAGTTTAACTGCCAAAACCAATTACTAGCAATCAGAAAATGATAATTAATTGATAATTTATCAATAATTATTATTTCTGATATCAATTTCTATTGAGTGACTATAGTTACCGGTATATTGAGCATGTGCCTGGCAACAGCAACTGAGGAATATTATTTTTGTAATATTCAGTCTGAATGAAAAGCTTAACAACACTAAAACGCGACTTTTCTTTTAAAGTAATAATCTCTGTTAGCCTGCCAGTCGAAGGGGTTTCATGCAAATGCTGTATAAAAACATTACATGCACGTACGCCATACGCTCATTCACACGTCCTGTAGTTGCAGCATAGACTGCGAGTAGTCTCCAATTTTGGCGATGGCGATTGTGGGGCGGGCAAAGTACACACGCGCGCGAAATTTCGAGGAGACGCGACGCGAAGCGTGTGTATTTTGCCCGCCCCACCACAGGTAGCCCAAGCTCACTATTTTAGGCCTTCAAACACAGTAATCCAACCCGCTCCTGTCGACGATCATAAGAGTTTGTATGGGAAATCTTTCTTTCACTTCTAAAACCGAAACAAAAATTCCCTACAAAACTCACCGTTCTCGTTTTCTTGTAGTTTCCTAGTATACCCCCCCCCCCTTTAATTAAGGTTAATTTGGCGCCTTTCCGAGCGGGCCAACTTATCAGCCCCAGCACGTACACGAATATAAGAGTTTGTATGGAAAATATAACGCGCGCTAAAAATGTGCTTAATGTAAAATAAAGTTGTCTTTTTAACTCACCTCTGGCTCATTCATGCGTTTCTCAGTGTTTTTACAGCGGTTTAGGCCTCGAAGGATCAATAAAACACCTCTCTGAGGGAGACGCTTTTCCACCCTGAGAAGCGTAGAGAGAAGCGAAGCGAAGGTTGGAAACCTTCTCCTGACCGTTGACGGTTTCGGGGACGATAAATCCCGTTGAAAGTGCACCACGGGGAAAATTCCACCAGCGACAGATTTGTAGATAAACAACGACCTTTCTACGTCGTTCGCATTGCCAAATTCCTATTTTGAGAGACGTAAATGGTCAATTTACTCAGCAGTTCTACGGCATGACTACGCGCGGACCGGGCTGCCCTGCAACGGACTCCAACCGTCAAGTGGCAAATTCAAACCAACGCGGGGCAGGCACAGTGAAATTTTACCAACCGACAAACGTCAATTTGAAGCCTAAGTGCAATGGGCACAGTAACATTTGTCGCTTCTCAAATTGCGGCTCCAGGAGTTAAGTGCTGGAGGTAATTAGCCACAACATCACGACTGTTAACGAGATGACAGACGACCTTTGCTTTATATCCGAGGAATCACGTCGGTGAATATTTTTGCCAAGCCGTCGTTACTCCAATTTACGCAGTCACTTAAAAAAAACTGTTGTTTTTGTAATGAACGAGACAGGCTTAGAATAAGGCAGAAGTCAAATTTATAAGTAGCTGTAGCTAATCTGAAGCCTTGTAAACAGAGAGCTGCAATCATAAGTTTATTAATATTTTTCTAACATTATAGGCAGAAAGTAACGCAAATTACAACTGAGTTGATTGCTTATTTTTGTACGTGCTCGTTTCATTTCGTCAATTTTAGAATTACAGTGATTCAAAAATCCTCATTTTCATTTAAACGCTTCAGCTTGGACAACATCGTTCAAAAGAAGACGGTAAGAGTAGCGAAGAGATAAGTACTGCCCGGTTTTAAACCGTTTCCGTAAAATTGCCGTTAATCTGACTTAAGCTTGCAAATTTTTTTTCCGTTTGACTTTCAAAACAATGTCACGCGATTTCATAATTATCTGATGATGTTGTGGTTAATTACCTCCAGCACTTAACTCCTGGAGCCGCAATTTGAGAAGCGACAAATGTTACTGTGCCCATTGCACTTAGGCTTCAAATTGACGTTTGTCGGTTGGTAAAATTTCACTGTGCCTGCCCCGCGTTGGTTTGAATTTGCCACTTGACGGTTGGAATCCGTTGCAGGGCAGCCCGGTCCGTGCGTAGTCATGCCGTAGAACTGCTGAGTAAATTGGCCATTTACATCTCTCAAAATAGGAATTTGGCAATGCGAACGGCGTAGAAAGGTCGTTGTTTATCTACAAATCTGTCGCTGGTGGAATTTTCCCTGTGGTGCACTGTCAACGGGATTTATCGTCCCCGAAACCGTCAACGGTCAGGAGAAGGTTTCCAACCTTCGCTTCGCTTCTCTCTACGCTTCTCAGGGTGGAAAAGCGTCTCGCTCAGAGAGGTGTTTTATTGATCCTTCGAGGCCTAAACCGCTGTGAAAACACTGAGAAACGTATGAATGAGCCAGAGGTGAGTTAAGAAGACAACTTTATTTTACATTAAGCACATTTTTAGCGCGCGTTATATTTTCCATACAAACTCTTATATTCGTGTACGTGCTGGGGCTGATAAATTGGCCCACTCGGAAAGGCGCCAAATTAACCTTAATTAAAGGGGGGGGGGATATACTAGGAAACTACAAGAAAACGAGAACGGTGAGTTTTGTAGGCAATTTTATTTCGGTTTTAGAAGTGAAAGAAAGATTTCCCATACAAACTCTTATAATCGTCGACAGGAGGGTTGGATTACTGTGTTTGAAGGCCTAAAATAGTGAGCTTGGGCTACCTGTGGCCCCACAATCACAATCGCCAAAATTAGAGACTACTCGCAGTCTAGTTGCAGCAAAACAACACTTGTTTAAAACGCAAATAGGGAGCTGCACAATTTGTTGAGTATTCATGACTTGCTCTGGTTTTCAGAGAAACCGGTTGAGGTTAGGGGAAATCATTGAACACAATTCACACTAACCTTGAAAGTCCAGGTCGCGATCGGTTGTTCGCTTCCATCGTTCCAGTGTCAACCGTGGAATCGGCAGAACATTGTGAAACAGTTTCTTAGAGACCCGTCGGCTTCTGGTCCTTCATTCTGACCTCTGTGAACTGCTTTTACGACGTGAACCTCGCTATTTTCTACCATTAATTTTTGTTACGAAACGAAAAGAAGTCCTTCTGTTTCAGGCTTGAAATAAACGCCTACCAGCTAAGGCTGCGCGCGCATAGCATAATTTTTATAACGGCTTTCACAGAATAAATTAACTTGAAAAGAGAGAGGAGGGGAGGGGAAGGACGATAAGCACAAACTCAATTTACTTAGAAATTTTAAATGTCATCCCTATCAAAAAGTAGCAATTTGAACAAAGTTACCCATCCTTTTCTCGAGAAGAGAGAATCAAGGTTAAACCTAACAAATTCATACCACCTATTCCTTCGATCTTCCCAGGGGGACTCCGGAAACTTCACACTCCTTTGACACTGCAACTGTCCAAAAGTATCGCGGGCGAATTTCGCGCGGGACTTGACGAATTTTGGCGCGGATGTTGTGAAAGCAAGGGCTATGGCTACATGTTATATTTTACAGTTTTGTACGTTTCGTGTTCCTGGTAAAATGAAAACGGTGCTGTTTCTAACTTTCGGATGTATCAGGTTCACCCAGCGCACGAAAATAGCCTTTCCACTGTGCAGTTTTAGCAAAATGGAAGCTACATACGGGTAGCCCACGTTTCGACTTGGATCATCACCCGGTCATCAGCAAAAATGTCCATGTCTCATCCGAACAAAAAGGAATTCATCAGTCCATGATGAAATGCATCGCTGTTGAAACTGGTAAGTTGACAAACTACTTTATTTTGTATTTGACTATTGGTCCTACTGATATCATCTTGGGCTTTCCAAAGGGCCTAATATAAGGGAACGCTATTGGGAGCAATTTCAGAATACCCGGCCACTTCATTTAGGCTTACATCTTCTTCTTCTTCCTCGGATAACCCACCTCCTTCTTAATGAAGATTCTCGTGAGCATCAGTACCGGTGCTATTTCTAAAATTCTCTATTTCTAAGATTCTCGTGAGCGTCAGTGCTGGTGCTTGGGAATTAAAAACTTAGGGTATGGTCAGTGGCTATTGGCAAAGTGGCACCACAGCCGGTCCTTAAAGGCTTCCAGGCTAGGTGCCAGAACCATGGAATCTGGGAGGCTATTCCAATCACGAACAGTTCGTGGCACGAATGACATTTGATGGTAATTTGTACGAGAAAATGGGACTTCATAGCCCATGCAGTTTACATGTCTTGATGGTCTCCTTTGCGGACGCATGAGTTGTTGAGTACCCAGGTCAGCCAAGCCGTTGTGAAGTTTGTACATCATGCACAGTCTCAGGGCTTGTCTTCTAATTTGGAGCGTATACCAGCCAAGTGTGTAAGAAGCCGCAACATTTGAATCCAAATTTGAGCACTACAAATTTTTCTAGGAATATTGCCAGTCTTATCTCATGATCAAATTGCACAAGAAGTCATGTGACTGTCTTTTATAGATATATTCTACTGTGAATATTACAGGTCTCAGTACAGTCAAAGCTCTCATCAGCGACCACCTCTGGAATTCCGAAAAGTGGTCGCAGCTAGAGCTGGCCGCTCATGAGAAGGAGCTCTTATTTAAGGGACCACGAGGTACAACAGAAGAGGATGGTTACTTATGAGAGCTTTTAGCATAAAGCCTGGCATATGTTGATGGTCACCAATAGTACTGTAGCAAAAATATTAAAAATTTGTATACAAGATTATCGCGCATGTACAAGTCAATGAACCATTAGTGCTTATGCTATGTATTACTCTGAATTTGCCCAAAAAGTGAGTAGTTTTATTACAGTGCTGCTTGCTGTACCCTTGCCACCAGACAAAGTTTTTCATTAGTTTGTGACAACTTTTTGACATCTTTCTGACAACTTCCCGATGGGTTTTGTTTCAACTGGCCAATTAGAATGCAAGAAATGTGGAAGGTGGAGTTGATAAGTTCCACACTCTCTCTCTCTCTTGTACCGTTGTCTGGTTGCAACCGTGCAACATGCAGCACTGTAAAGTGTTGACTGAGCGGTCACTTACGAGAGCTTAGAATCCAGGCAATAATTCACAAAAGTGGTTACACAGTTGCTTACGGGAACGATTGCTTATGAGAACTTTTGATTACAGAGTTTAAGTGATGTTCAAATGGGGTTTCACAATGTTGGTTGTAACTTGAGCTGGTCGCTTACGAGAGTGGTCACAGGGAGGGCTTCGACTGTATTCTGATTGGTTCCCTAGCAACTTGAGGTATAATGTTATTGTTGCTGTTATTATTACAGTTTATTATTAAATCTATATTATTATTATAATAATTATTATTATTATTTTAGTACATAAACCCATTTCAACAGCTGATACCCCCCCCCCCCCCCCCATACATGCATATAATGCCCAAGGCTGAAAACAAAACTTTAATTTAAGGGCAACTTTTTTCTGGCATGAGTGTTATTTAGCAAATCAACCCCTTTCGGCAGTTGGTATATTAGAGGATAATGCCCAAAGTTGAAAGATTGTCCAAACAATGAACATTTGAGTATAACAGAGTGTCTTATTAAGTGTGTGTCGGTAAAGCAGATATTCATTGTTACAGTCAATGTCATTAGTCAACATTATTTTTACCACCTTATTGACTGCCTCAATTAAGGATTACTCTTGTTGTAAATTCAAACTACATGTATCTAAGTATACAGTTGAACCCCACTTAAGGATCTCAAGCACTTTATCAAGATGCAACTACCTCATTATTATGGCTACTATCCATGGGATACAAAAGGATATGTAAGCATTGCTCATATCCATGTTAAAATTAATATTCTCATTAAGTGAATTTGATTTACAGTGTACAAGTGTCACAAATGACCTTCTCAACCTTGTCTTTTTCAGATTTCTTGCCTTTGTCAACTACCACTCATGGGGCACTGGTAAATATTTTAAAGAACTGGACATTTTCTTACAGGGACAACACATTTCTCACTATTTTGGATCGGCTTTGATCAGTATTTCATGAAAGCAAAATTTTGGTAAGAAAAACAGCATTGCATGGCAAGTTAGGTACAAAATTTATTTAGAAAATCTCAGCTAATCCACATCAATTTGTTTATGAGGTCTGATTGAACAAGGATGCTAAGAAAACAACAAGAAGAAATCGATGTTTTTGGCTTTGCTTTTTTGCTCTATTACAAGTGAGACGATGGAGGCACCTCCTTTGTTAGAAGGACTGTCCACTGAGATGGCAGTTTTTTTTGTCACTCATTAAGTGTGATTTGGAAAGATATTTGAAGTAATAATTATATCAAACACGAGAAAGAGTGTTTCATCAGGATATCCAGACACCAAGAAGTGAGTTGAAAAAAACGAGGCGCAGCCGAGTTTTTTTTGACCGACTTCGAGGTGTTTGGATACCTGATGAAACACTCTTTCGAGTTTTTGATATGGCTTCTCAAACCATTCATAATTCTTGTAGAAATTCAAAGCAAACGTTCACAAAATCTTCTGCTAATTAAGATCTGGTATCCAAACCACTGTCACAGTTGTGATTTCCTTTGTTTTCTCTTAATGAATTATGAATGAGTTTGAGAAGTTTTATTTCTATGTTCATTTTGCCAGTCCTTAACTTAACTGATACAGGCCAGTCTCTTTGTAATGAGTCTTCTCAGCTCTCACAGCAGTAATGTTTGAGAAAAAATATGCAAGAATTGAAACTTGATTGAAGAATATGTGTTTCCTTGTGGCACTGGCAACCATTCCTGCTCTTAAGGTGACACAATTTTTATGAGCAGGACTGCCAAGATGACACATCTTTTGCCAGTTTGCATTTGCTGTTGATACAAGAAATAAATGTCGATAACTTATGATTTAGAGCAGTTGGTAAAAAGCAAAATAAAACAAACAAACAAATAATCTAATGATAATGACCTGGCCCTGACTAAAAAAAAGAAAGCTCTGGTAAGAAAATCTTTGTACTAGGATAATTTCTTGAAGCAATACATGAATGTTAGTCTACCACCATGGTGAGTAGAATTAAGGATGCATACAGCCTGTATAACGAAGTCTCGGACTGGCAAAAGGAACATAGGAATATTAAAAAAGTTCAAAGCAGCGACTTTTAGTGATAGCAGCTTTTAGCTGCTGAATTCGTGATTAACCTGAGCCATAGCCTTCTCATTTCTCACTTCTCACTTCATATTGACATGCCCTGAGCAGTTGATGAAAAGCAAAGAAAAAAACAAACAAAAACAACAATAACAATGACAACAATTTATGATAATGACCTTGCCATGAAAACTTGAGAAGGCTATGGTTGGAAACCCTTTACAAGTATTAAGATACTGTCTTCAAACAGTTTGTTAGCCTACTGTCACCTGGCTAAGGCCCTGTTTACAGGAGTTAACTCATCCCGGGATGATTTTCATCTCATCCCGGGGTGACTTTCATCCCGTTATCTGGTCATTTACCTGTGAGTATTTACATGATTTGGAGCAAAAATGGGTTCGGGACGAAAGTCATCCCGGGATGAAACTCATCCCGGGATGAAATGACTCATGTAAATGGGGCCTAAGTACATGTAGACTTAGGGACATATACTGCAACGACAACCAATCGTTGAACGCACACACTCATTTTTCCTACGCTTGGCACTGATCACTTGTATTTGCTACTAGCTCTCATTGGCTCGTTTGATTGCCTGTGTCTTATGATTGACCAGAGTAATTGTTTTGTTTAGGTTTTATGACACCTGCTTCATTTGAAAATGATTATTGTTCTATAATGTAGCACCTGATCTGAGCTAACTCGTAAAATCTCCGGTTGGTAAATAAAAAGGCTCAAAACTGGTGGGTTGGTGCACCCACCATTCCTGATGTGTTAAATGACTTTAAAGCCAATTATCTAACACTGCATGCCTCTTTATGTTAATGCCATGGTGTGTATGTAAATTTTTTTGGCAAGTTTTAGTGTTTAGATGGGAGCCAAAATATGTTTGGTTTGAAAGCTGCCAAAAAATACATTCAGTAACAAGACTAATAATTTCTATAAAGAAAGAGAAAAGAAAAAATGGACATATTAACAAATTTTTTTTCGCTTTGAGACAAGACCAACACTGCCTCTTGCATAGCAGTCATCTTTAGGCAGTCAGTGAAGCCTATTGCAAACAAAAAATGCTGATCGTTCATGTCTGGCAGATTTTAGTACAAACAGCTCTGTGTTTCATACTTTTCAAAGTTAAAGGCAATGAACAAGATAAGTGAAAAACAAAAAGCTTAAAGCCAGGAAGAAAGATCCAAAGTCAAGATCTCATTTGAAATCTAGAGAGAACCTTTTTGTAAGTGCAACATGCCATGAGAAAGGAATTTCATCCGCCAAGTTCATGCATCGCAGTCACAAATCGAATGTGACAAGAGATGAGTGACATTTTCTGTTTGTTCTAGTATTCACTGTTGAGTTTTCAAAATGTGGTCATGTTTAGGAAACCTAGTGCAAAAATGCAGTCATCTTTAGACAGTCAGTGAAGCCAACTGCAAACAAAAAATGCTGATCTTCCATGGCTGACAGATTTTAGTGCAAACAGTTCTGTTTCAGACTTGTCAAAATTGAAGCTGAATGAAAAATATTAGTGAAAAAAAGGCTAAAAGCCAGGTAGAAAGATTCAAAGTCAAGATCTCATTTGAAATCTATAGAAAAACGTTTTGTAAGTGCATTACATGTCATGAGAAAGGAATTTCATTAGCCACGTTCATGCATCGCAGTCACAAATCGACCGTGACAAAAGGTGAATGGCATTTTCTGTTTGTTCTAGGTTTTCAAAATGAAGTCATTTTTAGGAAACCCATTGCAAAGATGCAGTCATCTTTAGGCAGTCAGTGAAGCCTATTGCAAACAAAAAATGCTGATCTTTCATGTCTGGGAGATTTTAGTACAAAGAGCTCTGTGTTTCATACTTTTCAAAGTTAAAGGCAATGAACAAGATAAGTGAAGAACAAAAAGCTTAAAGCCAGGAAGAAAGATCCAAAGTCAAGATCTCATTTGAAATCTAGAGAGAACCTTTTTGTAAGTGCAACATGCCATGAGAAAGGAATTTCATCCGCCAAGTTCATGCATTGCAGTCACAAATCGAATGTGACAAGAGATGAGTGACATTTTCTGTTTGTTCTAGTATTCACTGTTGAGTTTTCAAAATGTGGTCATGTTTAGGAAACCTAGTGCAAAAATGCAGTCATCTTTAGACAGTCAGTGAAGCCAACTGCAAACAAAAAATGCTGATCTTCCATGGCTGACAGATTTTAGTGCGAACAGTTCTGTTTCAGACTTGTCAAAATTGAAGCTGAATGAAAAATATTAGTGAAAAAAAGGCTAAAAGCCAGGTAGAAAGATTCAAAGTCAAGATCTCATTTGAAATCTATAGAAAAACGTTTTGTAAGTGCATTACATGTCATGAGAAAGGAATTTCATTAGCCACGTTCATGCATCGCAGTCACAAATCGACCGTGACAAAAGATGAATGGCATTTTCTGTTTGTTCTAGGTTTTCAAAATGAAGTCATTTTTAGGAAACCCATTGCAAAGATGCAGTCATCTTTAGGCAGTCAGTGAAGCCTATTGGAAACAAAAAATGCTGATCTTTCATGTCTGGCAGATTTTAGTACAAAGAGCTCTGTGTTTCATACTTTTCAAAGTTAAAGGCAATGAACAAGATAAGTGAAAAACAAAAAGCTTAAAGCCAGGAAGAAAGATCCAAAGTCAAGATCTCATTTGAAATCTAGAGAGAACCTTTTTGTAAGTGCAACATGCCATGAGAAAGGAATTTCATCCGCCAAGTTCATGCATCGCAGTCACAAATCGAATGTGACAAGAGATGAGTGACATTTTCTGTTTGTTCTAGTATTCGCTGTTGAGTTTTCAAAATGTGGTCATGTTTAGGAAACCTAGTGCAAAAATGCAGTCATCTTTAGACAGTCAGTGAAGCCAACTGCAAACAAAAAATGCTGATCTTCCATGGCTGACAGATTTTAGTGCGAACAGTTCTGTTTCAGACTTGTCAAAATTGAAGCTAAATGAAAAATATTAGTGAAAAAAAGGCTAAAAGCCAGGTAGAAAGATTCAAAGTCAAGATCTCATTTGAAATCTATAGAAAAACGTTTTGTAAGTGCATTACATGTCATGAGAAAGGAATTTCATTAGCCACGTTCATGCATCGCAGTCACAAATCGACCGTGACAAAAGGTGAATGGCATTTTCTGTTTGTTCTAGGTTTTCAAAATGAAGTCATTTTTAGGAAACCCATTGCAAAGATGCAGTCATCTTTAGGCAGTCAGTGAAGCCTATTGGAAACAAAAAATGCTGATCTTTCATGTCTGGCAGATTTTAGTACAAAGAGCTCTGTGTTTCATACTTTTCAAAGTTAAAGGCAATGAACAAGATAAGTGAAAAGATCTTATTTGAAATCTAGAGAAAAACCTGTTGTAAGTGCAACATGTCAGAAGAAAGGAATTTCATTAGCCAAGTTCATGCATCGCAGTCACAAATCGAATGTGACAAAAGATGAATGGCATTTTCTGTTTGTTGTAGTATTCACTGTTGGGTTTTCAAAATGTGGTCATTTTTGGGAAACCCACTGCAAAGATGCAGTCATCTTTAGGCAGTCAGTGAAGCCTATTGCAAACAAAAAATGCTGATCTTTCATGACTGGCAGATTCTAGTACAAACAACTCTGTGTTTCATACTTTCCAAAATTGAAAGCAATGAATAAAATAAGTGAAAAAAAAAGCTTAAAGCCAGGAAGAAAGATCTTAAGTCAAGATCTCATTTGAAATCTAGAGAGAAACTTTTTGTAAGTGCATTACATGTCATGACAAAGGAATTTCAATAGCCAAGCTCATGCATCGCAGTCACAAATCGAATGTGACAAAAGATGAATGGCATTTTCTGTTTGTTGTATTCACTGTTGGGTTTTCAAAATGTGGTCATTTTTAGGAAACCCACTGCAAAGATGCAGTCATCTTTAGGCAGTCAGTGAAGCCTATTGCAAACAAAAAATGCCGATCTTTTATGACTGGCAGATTTTAGTACAAATAGTTCTGTTTCATACTTATCAAAATTGAAAGCAATGAATAAGATAAGTGAAAAAGCAAAAGCTTAAAGCCAGGAAGAAATATCCAAAGTCAAGATCTCATTTGAAATCTAGAGAAAAACCTTTTGTAAGTGCAACATGTCAGAAGAAAGGAATTTCATTAGCCAAGTTCATGCATCACAGTCACAAATCGAATGTGACAAAAGATGAGTGACATTTTCTGTTTGTTTTAGTATTCACTGTTGGGTTTTCAAAATGTGGTCATTTTTAGGAAACCCACTGCAAAGATGCAGTCATCTTTAGGCAGTCAGTGAAGCCTACTGGAAACAAAAAATGCTGATCTTTCATGACTGGCAGATTTTAGTGCAAACAGTTCTGTGTTTCATATTTTTCAAAATTGAAAGCAATGATTACGATAAGTGAAAAAGAAAAAGCTTAAAGCCAGGAAGAAATATCCAAAGTCAAGATCTCATTTGAAATCTAGAGAAAAACCTTTCTTAAGTGCAACATGTCAGAAGACAGGAATTTCATTAGCCAAGTTCATGCATCGCAGTCACAAATCGAATGTGACAAAAGATGAGTGACATTTTCTGTTTGTTTTAGTATTCACTGTTGGGTGTTCAAAATGTGGTCATTTTTAGGAAACCCACTGCAAAGATGCAGTCATCTTTAGGCAGTCAGTGAAGCCTATTGGAAACAAAAATGCTGATCTTTCATGACTGGCAGATTTTAGTACAAACAGTTCTGTGTTTCATATTTTTCAAAATTGAAAGCAATGAATAAGTTAAGTGAAGAAGAAAAAGCTTAAAGCCAGGAAGAAATTTCCAAAGTCAAGATCTCATTTGAAATCTAGAGAAAAACCTTTCTTAATTGCAACATGTCAGAAGAAAGGAATTTCATTTGCCAAGTTCATGCATCACAGTCACAAATCGAATGTGACAAAAGATGAGTGACATTTTCTGTTTGTTTTAGTATTCACTGTTGGGTTTTCAAAATGTGGTCATTTTTAGGAAACCCACTGCAAAGATGCAGTCATCTTTAGGCAGTCAGTGAAGCCTATTGGAAACAAAAAATGCTGATCTTTCATGACTGGCAGATTTTAGTACAAACAGTTCTGTGTTTCATATTTTTCAAAATTTAAAGCAATGAATAAGATAAGTGAAAAACCAAAAGGTTAAAGCCAGGAGGAAATATCCAAAGTCAAGATCTCATTTGAAATCTAGAGAAAAACCTGTTGTAAGTGCAACATGTCAGAAGAAAGGAATTTCATTTGCCAAGTTCATGCATCACAGTCACAAATCGAATGTGACAAAAGATGAGTGACATTTTCTGTTTGTTTTAGTATTCACTGTTGGGTTTTCAAAATGTGGTCATTTTTAGGAAACCCACTGCAAAGATGCAGTCATCTTTAGGCAGTCAGTGAAGCCTACTGGAAACAAAAAATGCTGATCTTTCATGACTGGCAGATTTTAGTACAAACAGTTCTGTGTTTCATATTTTTCAAAATTTAAAGCAATGAATAAGAGAAGTGAAAAAGAAAAAGCTTAAAGCCAGGAAGAAATATCCAAAGTCAAGATCTCATTTGAAATCTAGAGAAAAACCTTTTGTAAGTGCAACATGTTAGAAGAAAGGAATTTCATTAGCCAAGTTCATGCATCGCAGTCACAAATCGAATGTGACAAAAGATGAGTGGCATTTTCTGTTTGTTGTAGTATTCACTGTTGGGTTTTCAAAATGTGGTCATTTTTAGGAAACCCACTGCAAAGATGCAGTCATCTTTAGGCAGTCAGTGAAGCCTATTGCAAACAAAAAATGCTGATCTTTCATGACTGGCACTTCTGTAAAATGGTTTTAAGATTTGAAAGAGAATGAAAACGGTAAAGAAAGATACAGATTTCATTTGTCAAAGCAATAATGTTTTCCGGGGGTGGTACTTGACTCATGTTTGGGTGTAGGGGTGCCGCTGAAGATCTGATACCCTGACCCTGTTTAGGACAAAAAGCCGTAAAATACCAATCCCGTTTAGGACAACACCCTCCATTTTAGGTCCCTGTTTTGAACAATTGAAAAAAAAATACACACTTTCTTCACGTTCGAGACAATTTTACAGGAATTTAGAGACTGGGCGGCAAACGTCAGGTTTCCGATCTATGACTGGCTATGTATAAGTGACAACGGTGACAATCGTGCAGCCATACCTTGTTTAGGACGCGTTCATACCCTGTTTGGGACAAACTCGCATAAAATTATATACCCTGTACAGGACAGAGAGGCCAAAAACCTTACCCTGTTCAGCGGCAAAATTTTAGATATGTTGAATATCCTTTCTGGCTGACTCAGCTTGGAGTCCTAGCATCACCATATGCCTGAGCACTTTTGGGATATGCAACATAATACGCATTTTGAGACGAAAAGATTTAGGAAAATGTTGTGAAATATGCAACATAATTACCAGATTGAGATAAAATGATAAGCAAATGTTGTGCATCCTTGCTAATTCAAACATCGTGGAGTACTTGAATCATTGTATGTCTGGGCACTTCTGGGATATGTAATATTCAAAGTTCCTCTGGCATAGAAAACATTTTTCTTTGTTCTTCTAATGAATCCACCTCCAAAATCCTCTAGGGGTTGATTAGCACAAAGGACACGCGAGCGGACGCGAAAATTGCGTGTGGCGTGAAAACATGACGCGCGCGTGATCATTATCCCATTGGAATCCCATAGTGCGTTTGATTGACCTCGTTCAAGACTGAATTATCCAATGTGAGAACGAAAACTACTAAGATTTGGAATTTGTTTGGAGGGAATAATTCGCCATTTTAAGTACGTTTTCAGCCCTGATTTACATACTTGTGCATTTTCTTACAGAGGTCAAAAAGGATTGTTTAGGACAAATTTGCTGATTAACAGTACACGAATATGACTTGAAAATCTTCGGGTTTCATAAAAAAAAAGAGTAGGTTGGCGAAAATGGAAATGGTTATATTTGCTCCACATTTGCTTCTGGGGTAAATAAACCTAAATTTGCTGCCTTGGTGTAAAGTTGGTGCAAATAAACAGAATTGCCATAATGATAGCAAATGTAAGGGTAAGATATCCAGATTTGTTTATTTGCTACTCAAGTAAATGTGACAGTACTTTGATTTACGCCACCTGTTTGCGTGTTCGGAGATGAGTATGTTTGCTCCTTTAGTAAATATGGGGTAAATAAACCTAAATTTCCTGATTTGACCTTGGCGTAAAGTTGGTGCAAATAGGCACAATTGCTATAATAGTAAATGTGAGAGTAAGTAATGCAAATTTGTTTATTTGCCACTCAACTAAAAGTGATGGCAATTTGATGCAAATAAGTTGATTTTCACCGTGTTTGCTTAGATTTACGGACTGCGTAAAAGTATTAATTTTTAAGGGTAGCAAAACTACAGCAAATAAATGGGAAATTTGAAAATTTACCTTGATGGCAAAACTGACACAAATCTGATGCAAACTTCGTGTTTACGTTACATTTGCGCCTAATTTCAGCAGGAGCAAGTGTGTGTCTTTGCTTCGACAATGCCGCCTGTGCAAATTTGTGACAAATTTAGAGCCCTAAATTTGCTACATATTTACTTCAGTTGCAAAGCTCGGTAAATCCGTTTTTTCGTGCAGTGGCATGTACCAGGTAAGGTCTCATTCTTGAATACAAGTGGGCCGTTCTCAACACAGTCTTAATATATCAGTCAATATAGCTTATTCACAAATATTTGTGTTTATTGTATTAAAGGTGGTTTTGGGAGGTTCCCGAGGGTAAAGAGATCTGCAAAACCTATGGCGAAGGTGTCCTATCTGAAATATATTTTTTTGTCACCTTGGCGACAACTTGAGATCGTTGAGAGCTTTTAAACTCTTTTCCGGAGGAGATCGGCTGACTGAGAGCTAAATCCAAAATTTTGTGTTTTACTTCCCCACGACGCAGCACCGCAGTTTCTTTAGAAACTAACCCCCTTCTTTGTTTGAGAGCTAAATTAGGCCGGAGGATTCATTTCGACTTAACGCTTTGATCGCGATCCCACTTGTCGGTCATGTTGCGTTATCTGTTGTTATATATTCTGATATATTGAACAACGCATTTGTAGAACGGTATATATCTATTGCCGGGTTGCACTGTCACGCCATACAAAAATAAATTCGAAACCATTCGATAAAAGAAGCCAAGAATTTTAGATGTTATCAAAGACTAATAAATAAACAACTTCGCCAAGTCTCAGGTCTGTGCAGTACAGCGTTCTTGAGTTATCTGCCAAAACGTTCCACGGAAATTTATAGAGCTCAGTATGCAGACGCCATATTGGTGTACCGCCGTGGTACACCAATATGGCGGCCGGATACCAAAGAAAACACCTGGAATTCACTTTTGCTATTAAAACGATTACTTTTCGCTCGTGAGCTAGTATACTTTCACGTAAACAGCTCACCTAATATTTGAAATGTTCAAACTGCTAAAAATCCTAAGGAGAGGCCTTTTTTCAAACAAGACAGCTTTGTCACGGCGCCATCTTGATGTCACGTACGGCGGAGAACTCGAAAATTCAAAATGCTCTAGTTTAAAAACAAAGGACACTACCGAGCTGGAAACCTGGAAAAAGATATATTTTCATGTCATCTTACACCTGTTGACGATAAAAATTCAGCAGGCCTAGCGAGTTTTGATTTTAGAATTTTATGACGTCACGTGCAAGCCAGCAATTTGGAGCAGATGTTTATCGTAAAGGAGAAAGACTATAATATGTGGAATTTTATGATACATAGACTGGACGGCCAACAGTCTGTGATAACGGGATTATATGCGGAAATACGTTATGCTTCTTTGTATTGAATTACACCTACGACTTACGCCTTTTTACCCACAACCCGCGACCCACGACAATTAGCTACTCCAAAATTTGCCTTTATGAAACTTCGTAAAGTGATAGAGAGGATCTCTAAGGGGAATTATTTCTAATTTAGTTAATATTGATGTGATATTTTGGGTTTTTTTATTCGGCTAGGTAATATTTTTCATTTTCTCTCTTTTCTTATTTGCCTTTATTTTCTCCCATTATTTATTTGTCTTTCAGTCTTGTGTGCAAGAGACTTTGAAGTAATATTACTTCGAGTAATATTACTAACATCCCTCCAGGACTAAAAAGTAACTGCTAGTGTAACTGATAATTTGACCAGCAAAATGATAAACAGAAAGCTAGAGGTTCCGTGAATAACCAAGAGTATTTCATAAACTCGTAATTTTAAGACCCGGTTCAAACGTCGCGCTTTTGTGGTGTTAAACTCAATTCGATCAAAAGAAGCCGCCTAATTAGCTTAGTTTCAAATGAGTTCGACGTGACACGACGAAAGCGCAACGTTTGAACCGGGTCTAAGATAATTTTCTTATTCGAACCGTGAAACTTCAGAAAAATTTTTCATCGATCTTTCGTTAGATTGACACCTTTTTTTCCACGACAAGAATAAAAGCAACAAATTCACGACAGGGAGCCTGAATTCCTGTACAAAGCTTGAGGTTGTCGTATGAACAAGAGTAAACATTTTGCAAATCCAAAGGTTTGTTTGATATTTGCCTTTATTAATTAAGTGACATTTTGCGTTTTCCGTGAATTACACCTGTAAGAATTATTTCGCATTTTCTTCGTGTTCTATTTTGCAGGGGATCTTGAAGTTATAGCGACCGAGTACTATTTTATCCCTTTAGCAGTAACAAGATATTACAGGAGATTCCCCTACCTTAAACACAGAGGGGATAGCCAATAACAAAAAAATGAGCAAGTTAACTAAGGAAAACGAAAAAAAATTTCAACCAATCAGAAGTACTACCAAGATCAGGGTAGAGAACGTGATCAGTATGGAATTTCTGCACTCGTTACTCAGACGTCGTTTTGCGAGGGCTCAAGTGGCGACCTCGTGAAACGTCGGCTGTTTTTTCAGGCTAGCGCAAAGACAGCTGCGAGCTTAACTTGTTAGCAGTTATCTGTAAATTTGGCATCGTGTTAATTTCTTAAGTTACTAATTTTTGTCATCCAAGCAGAAAAGAATTACACCACGTAACTGCGAATGTTGCACTATTTTCAATTATACTGTTCGGTTTCGGAGCCGGTGTAAGCCATTTCAGTTAAGTTACATTCGGTGTTTACCCCGAGTTTTAACTTGCCAGAGTCTTTCTAAATTAACTTAATATTGAATAATAATAAATCGCTCCAATACAAAAAAGTAATTACCCCTAGTAAAAGCTCGCTAGAGTATTCTCATCTCCCACAGTGGTTTTATTGATTCTCTCAAAAATAAAGATTATCAAAGAAATCATCACGACATTCATCTCCATGTTGTTGTTGTTGTTTTTTTTTTTTTTTTTTTCGTGTGGGGAAACAAGGTTATGTTCTACACGTATTCATTTGCAAGAGGACCTAGATTGGATTTACTGGAAAATGTTATGGGCTCCATGTTTTTACTGTATTAAGTGTTATAAAACCTGAAATTTCAATTTAAACTGTCATATAAGAAATCGCATTTAAATGCTAGAATGCATCCTAGATACTAAATAAAACAAGAAAAAATAAAACTGAAACAGAAGAAGTGAATTGATTGATTAAATTTGCCCACTATATTACCAATGCAACGAAATGCTATTTCTAATGCTGGATGTTTTGTGCTTTACATCACACTTTTAGAGTAAGAGTAATTGCAAAAAATTATATTTCGACATTTTCATGTGTTAAATTACTTTTTACTGTCACAGCCGAACGTTTTACTGTTAGCTGTTATATGGCCAAAAAATTTAAAGTCAACTGTTATACATTTGTGGGGTATTAAAAGTATGAGGCAAATTGAATTTGGAGCTGTTTCAGCGATGTCTCAGATATTTTTTTTAACTGTCATTTACTCTTAAAGTCTACAACAAACTTGGCAGGTTTGGATACCAGATTCACTGGTTCACTGGAATTTTGAAAAAATTTACTATCGGGAGTATGGCAAGGAAGTTTCCTTTCTTCTAATGTATCACGTAATTGTCCGAGTCGCTGTCGCTGCCCCTAATGATGCAGGGTTCATAATAACCTTCTTAATGGGTTAACTTTTGAGGTATGTATAAAGGCCTCCGCGTTAATTTTTATCGCTTTTTTCCTAAGTTATCTCATCCACTCCATATCCAAGAAAACATCGCATTCAATCGCATTTCTACTTGAATTTCCGGATTGTCGCTCATCATGGAATACAATTTTTTTCATTATTTCTTTATCGAGGCAGCAGGAGAATGAGTTAGATCTGTCTCAAGAGAATCCTTGCCGGACAACGCGACCGCTCCAAAACGAATTGAAAGCCCAAGTTCATCGCGTGATGTCGACTTTTCTAATTCTGAAGCAGATCCTTGGTGATGAATTTTAACTTTAACTATGGCCTTGCTGATATGAATCCGTTCCCTTGACCCGAGTTACTGCTCCTTTCATTTTTCGGTGCAAACTATTTCTTCTCACGTTGGCTGCAAAGTGAGGTCGTTGAGAGCTTAACTCTTTTTCAGAGGAGTTCAGGTCTCTGTATATCCAGGATAGACTAGACGGCGGCAACAGTCTGTGATAAAGAAATGATGTGATGTTTCTTTGTATTGAATATACCTAAATTTCATGAAAAATAAAAAAAGGTTAAATATTTAAACTTACACCTACGACTTTTTACCCACAACCCACGACAGCTAGCTACTCCGGAAATTTGCCTTTATGAAACTTTATTAAAGTACTATATAACAAATCTCTAGGGCGAACTATTTCCAGTTTAGTTATTATTGATGTAATATATCTTTTTGTTCATCTAGGTAATAATTTTTTTCATTTTCTCTCTGTTCTTGGTTGCAGCCCCTTTGTAAATAAAGCGATTGAGTACTATTATGTCCCTCCAAGACTAAAATGTAACCATCGTTGTAACTGACAATGTTATCAGCAAAATGAGAGACTTTTCTCATTTGCAGCAGTAAAATTTCCCAAGCAAAGCTTTCGCCGACCTTCTTTTAGAGGGATCCGGTTTTTTTTCTTTCTTTTTTTTTTCACAGCAAGAATAAAATTAAAAATTCGATTAATCGACAGGGAGCTTGAATTCCCGTACAGCGCTTGCGGTTATCATGTGAACAAGAGTAAACATTTGGAAATCAATAGAAAACGGCTTGTTTGATAGATGCCTTAGTGAAATTGCTTGATTACATCTCTGAGCTGAACTCTGAACTTTTTCCGATTTAGTTTTTATTGGTGAATGACATTTTTCGTATGCTTTTAAGTTTTGCAATATTTTTCTCCCTGTTCTAATTTGCAACAGACTTTGATAAGTAGTAAAATGTAATTACAGAACACTCCCGCCCTCTCGAACACATTAGACAAACCAATAACCAAAAATAGTACGAGACGACAGGAGTTAGAGATGGCCGATTGCAAAAAAAGTGAGCAAATTAACCAAGGAAAATCGGGAATTTCAGTTTGAGATAAGCAGGGCGCGAGATAGGAAGGGTCGACTGTAGTTAAGAAATAGGACTGCCTCGCAACGGTGCCCGTTGATTATTTTACTAGCAAGCTGAAAACAAAACAAAATTTTATACGTGTTCTAATTTGCGTGAGACTATTGGGAACCAGTTTTTAACTTTTTTACAGCTACAGTGTTCTGTTGGTGTCACTTTATGCGCTGAGACAGCTGCGTACGTACCCTGTTAGAGGTTATCTGTAAATTGGGCATCGTGTCATTTTCTCACGTTATTAATTTTTGTCATCCAAGCAAAAAATAATTTTACCACGTAACTGCGAATGTTGCATTAAATTGTTGGTTTCGGAGCAGGTGTTAACCATTTCTGTTAATTATATATAAGTTACATTTGTTGTTTACTCCGAGTTTTAACTTGCCAGAGACTTGGTAAATTAACTTAACGAATATTAGTGAATCACTCCAATACAAAAAATGCAATTACGTCTAATAAAAGCTCGCTAGAGTATTCTTATCTCCCACGGCGATATTTAATTGATTCTCTCAAAAGCAAAACGTCCAAAGCAAACATCATGATATTCATCTCCATATTTTTTTCGTGTAAGGAAGCATACTGATTATGTTCTACACGGTTTTATTCGTAAGGGGGCCTAGATAACGTTTACTGTTAAGTGCTATCCAACCGCGACGTTTTCAGTGTTCTAAAACCTGAAAATTTAATGTCAACGGGCTGTTACATAAGAAAACTGAAGTGTTACAATCCAAACCTGTCAAAGATAGTAAATAAAACAAGAAAAATAATCTTGAACGAAAGGAGTGACGTTATTGATTACATTTTGCCGTTAACATCCATAAAACCAATAATTTTGTCGGTGTCTCCTTCATCGTGCTATTTTCGTACGTTTCATTTTTTCATCCTACCCACGCCAGGGAATTTTCTTCTTCGTGCCTCTAACTTTGAAGTTTAAGTAATTTTTTTTAATATTATTTTTGCATTAGCTTGACCATTTTCATCACAGCGGGAATAAAGGCAATAACTTCCACTAATCGACAGCGAACCTGAGTTCCTATAAACGACTTGAGCTCGTCATGAGAACAAGCGTAAACAGTTTCCGGCGAAAGTCATACAAAAGGATTGTTGATTGAAATTGCGTTTGTTGTCAATATAATCATTTCCATCCCGGTTATTTGCTGCAGCTTGAAAAGATAAGTATCTTTGTCCTGCATTTGCAGATGCTTCTTTCAATAAATTTAGCACATATCTATTCCGTTAGCTGTTATTAGGATTTAGCGAATCGTGTTATTTTTTGCACGCTCCAATTCTATAATCAGTCACGCATGAAGGTAATTTTCTCACTCGTAAATACGAAATTTTTAACACAGTTCTAATTCATCTTTCATTAGCTTGATCATTTCTTTCACAGCGAAAGTAAAAGTAGTAAATTGTACTAATCGACAGGGAGCCTACATTCTTGACAAGACTTCGAGCTCGTCATGTGAACAAGCGAACATTTGTGCCAACATGTTGGGAAGTCAATGCAAACGAGCTTGTTGTTTGACCTTTGCCCGTGCTAGGCAACGAAAAAATACTGGCCAATGAAAGTGATCGACACTAAGGATTACGTAGCTATGCAAGCAAATATATAAACCTGTGTCTTTTGAGAATTTTGCCGTCCTTATCAGGGTTTTGAACTTAAACGGGAACGCGTTGGAGGACTTTTGAGGTTTGTGCCTTTTTTCTTGTTCAATAGGTTAAGGCGTAGCTTAGCTCAGAGTTCGTTCCGTTATTCAAGTTGCAAAAAAAACAGCTTTTCTGAAGAGAGCATGTTATTTGTATAAACTTCATTTTCTATATGTCAAAAGTTTTTATCTTTTATCTCATTAAATTCGGTTCCCTTTCCTAACACTTTCTTTCTCATGTCAATATTAAAGTTTTAAGCTCGACGTCTTGGAGCTGGCAGTTTAGACCAGACACAAAAAGGGGGAAGTGACGCATTTAATCACAGGCAGCCCAAATTGGCAGTATGTGTACTAGAAGATTTCATTGACAGTCTAAATATAATAAACGAACAAGTTGAAATGAAAACACAAATAAAGAAACTTGTAAATAAAACATTGCTTACGTTTTATTTGTTGTTGCTTGATGTGTCTTGACTGTCCTGGGAGCTATTTACACAAGTTTTAAATTTCGCTGATTAGTACCGTATTTTCTGTCCTTTATATAGCGAAGCAAGGCTGGCAGGTGAGAAACGAACAGACTTTTCAACGGAGCTCGACAAAAGCACTCAAAATACTCCCACCTCCACAAAATCCGAACCAGTACAGTCCCGCTTGCAATATGTTCCTAAAGTTTTCTCTTCGGAGTCAAAAGTTCACAATAAGAGGGCAAAAATCTCGCTGTTTTCGCCACAAAAGCGGCCTTTTGTCTTTCGTCTTATCCGCTCGCCGATCGCTGCCGCCACGGGTACGCGCCATCGTAACAAAATTGCTCCCGACCCGGGGTAGGCTTCGTTAATTTGACCCAGCTAAAACTGCTCCCGTGTCGGGGCCTAGAGAGTTTAGAATTTAACCCCGCGCACGGACGAAGCACGTGAAACAGGTCAAGGTTACAGAGTTGGCGCGAACTGGGCGCGAAAACAATTTTTGCCGGCTTGAAGGAAAAATTTTTGCTTGGTGCGGTGCTCTTTTATCGCGGTTGGTAGACTAGTGTTCATTTTCCTTCTCTGGTGCTGCCCTGAAAACTGTTGCTACGTAACAGTTGTACTAGGAGCTAACTCGGGCTGCTGTTGCCTCATTGCGTGGATTAACTTCTTAAGTTAATTTCAATTAGCGTAAGCTATCGCTTGCTACTCCGTCGAAACAAACAGGCTGCAAAGCAACAGTTTGTAAACAACAGTTCCTTTAGGAGCTATAAATTGTTCAGTATTGCCTTGTTTCTTGCTACTCTGTTGAAACAAACTCTCTAGGCCCCGACACGGGAGCAGTTTTAGCTGGGTCAAATTAACGAAGCCTACCCGGGGTCGGGAGCAATTTTGTTACGATGGCGCGTACCCGTGGCGGCAGCGATCGGCGAGCGGATAAGACGAAAGACAAAAGGCCGCTTTTGTGGCGAAAACAGCGAGATTTTTGCCCTCTCATTGTGAACTTTTGACTCCGAAGAGAAAACTTTAGGAACATATTGCAAGCGGGACTGTACTGGTTCGGATTTTGTGGAGGTGGGAGTATTTTGAGTGCTTTTGTCGAGCTTCGTTGAAAAGTCTGTTCGTTTCTCACCCGCCAGCCTTGCTTCGCTATATAAAGGACAAAACATACGGTACTAATCAGCGAAATTTAAAACTTGTGTAAATAGCTCCCAGGACAGTCAAGACACATCAAGCAACAACAAATAAAACGTAAGCAATGTTTTATTTACAAGTTTCTTTATTTGTGTTTTCATTTCAACTTGTTCGTTTATTATATTTAGACTGTCAATGAAATCTTCTAGTACACATACTGCCAATTTGGGCTGCCTGTGATTTAATTAACTAAGAAATCCCTTTTTTTCGAAAACGAATGCTTTAAAGGTAACTTGTCACATACTTTTTTTCCCTAAAATGCACCTAAAAACATCTCGGATATGTCAATTCTATTCGATTTTTTATGTTGAAATCAACTTATTATCCCTTAGATTCTGCTACGATATTAGGAAGACGTATTATCCGATTTCAAAGAACTAAAACTTGTGAAAGTCATTGAGGACGCGTTGGAGGGCAGAAGGTCTTCGGATCAAGCAAGGCTATGCAACCGATCTTCCCTGTGGAATGACTTTTTGGAGAGCATTAGGACCTTAGAAATTCAAATTTCGTCGTGTACATACACCGAGACTAGAGTTTTGTTTCCTTAAACGAACGTTCATAGCAACTGAAAAATAATTTTGCTTGTTCTTGGAGGGAAAAAATGCCGTTTACAATGCCGTGGAAAGCCCAGCAGCAGTGTGTCATGAGAAACATGCCAATCAAAGTTCACCAACTTCGTTTAATGCTTTCCGATTACAGATCAAAGGGAGGACTAAAAACATCCAATCAGGTTTCACGAGCAATCCCATTATCTCCAACCGTTTTTCGAGTCTGATCCCCTGACTGCAAGCCAAAGTTATAGCTGCTACATCAGCTTAATTAATAGAACATGCCGTCATGCCCGCGAGTCTTTAGGGAAGTTTTGTAGGATTTTCAATAATTTTTTATAGGTGGACTATCTTAGGAATTCCTGAGGAGTCCCTTAGGAGTCCCTCTTGTCACCTTTCCAAAGTTTCGGTTTACTGTCGGAAGTTACAGTCTTGCACATTTTCGGTTTTTGTGTTTTTTATTGTTGTGGATTATTGTAACACTTATTTGATCAGTTGATAGAAATTCTATGTGCTTTCCAGATAAAAAACGTGTTCCTTTTTTAGAAATTCTATTCACGCCTGCTGATATTGAAATCCTTCGCTGGATTGATTATGTATACAAGTAATTTTGTTGACAAGAACAAATTTGCATTGCCGACTGAACCTATTCAAACAGATATACGCCTGGCCCAATTTCTTCTAAGGCAGATTGGAAGTAAAAAGAACGCTATCCAAAGCCATCACCTCCGTCTGTGTTCCAATTGTGTGACCTCTCCTCACACAATGGCAGCACGCTCTGGCTGGCTGGCCGGCTGGCTGGCTAACGGGCAGGATTTTTCAAATTCGCAGTTGGATCATCTAGTTCCAAATATATTAAATTCTCCCTCGTCAAGCCAGATTAAATAGGTGGTTTGTTGTTGTTGTTTTTGTTTGTTTGTTGATTTCTTGTTGGTCTATAATATTCGAGAGGAGAAGGTCAGACCTTCCTAAAATTGAAGACACAGGTATGCTATTGCGTACGAATTGTTAATTGTAGTATTTTGCATTCTTTTCTCTAGACCTGTTCTTTACACCAGTTACAATGAAGACGTTTGGTGTTCTTGTGGCATTTATGATGATCATTGCGACATCAAAAGCTCACAGGAAATGTAAAGGTGAGTGATACATTATAATTATAGTAAATGTGAGCAGTCAAATCCCTCAAACAAGAAATATGTGCCCCGTAAAAACCTTAAGGAGCCGAGAAATTGAACCTTTCACATGTAAATTATTAATCTTTCTTAACAGGCTGCAAAACAAGCTTAAACACAGAGCAGGAAAAGAGACAAAACAATTTTTAAAATCGTTAATACAGTTGCACCTTGAATTAAAAGTACATGAGGCATCATCAATCTCACTTCGAATAACCTCTCAACCACTCTCCTGTAAATGGTTGCCACCTGAATCAAACAAACAACGTTTTTATTTTAAGCCGACAGTTTAGCCACCTCTTCAAGTGCGTACAGATCTTCGCGATGGATTAAAAAACTAACTTTTCAAAAGAGGTTCCTACTACCCTCACGTAAGCATGTTTAAGGACTGTGTTGCTGCCTTTCAGTAAAGGTAAATTCCTGTGGCCTTCCGAAATAAATCTATTTTGCCTAAACCTTATTTTCCCACTGGGTCTGTTTTAAACAGGAATCCAATCAATCAATCAGACTTTATTTAACCACGATAAGCAATTGAAAGTAACAAGTTTATAGCTCTGTGGCCCTTACAATTAGATAAAAATTATAACCTTCAAGATAACAACCTCTGCCAGTGTTATCACATTGCATAACGCCGTTTTCTCTTCTTCCTCAGGAAAATTAAAAGCGGCAGAGCAAGAATTGGAAGAAGCACAAGGTACTTTATTTCTCGAAGGCCCCCAGCGGCCTTCCGAACTAAACATTATTTTGCCTAAACGTCTCATTAAGTCTGTCTTATACAGGAATCAATGAAACAATCAATCAGGCTTTATTTAACGACGATAAGCAATTGAAAAAGTAACAAGCTAACAACGGCCGTGACCCTCATTTCTAAATAAAGCTTATGACCTTCAAGAAGACAACCTCTGTCAAAACTATCCTGTTGATTAATGTTTTCTCTTCTTCCTCAGAACAATTAAAAGCTGTGCAGCAAGAATTGGCAGAACTGAAACAAACAAAAGGTATACGTATGTTATTTCTCGGAGATCCTCCAGTGGTCAGTTCCGAACTTAACCTTATTTTGTCTCAAAGTCCCAGTTGATCTGTCTTGAAAAGGGGCACGATTATGAGCAATCAAAAGTAACAAGCTGATAGCTCCGTGGCCTTCGAAACTAAATAAAGCTTATAGCCATCAAGATGACTTAAACCTCAGCTCTGTGAGCACTATCAAGTTTTTCTCTTCCTCCTTAGGACAGTTAAAAGTCGTGTGGTAAGAAAAACACAAGGCATTTTATTTCGCGATAAGTCTGAAAGATGATTTCAATAATAGGCATTTTAAGGTGATTCCATCGAAAAAGAAGTTGTAATGAGAATTTGTTGAAACTTTGTACAGGTATTAATTACACCAAAAAAAAAAAATAATAAAAAGTGGGGTTCGCCATGTCTGATTTCATGCTATGGGGCTGTGGTATATCGTTACTTTGCTAGCTTTCGACGGGGATAATAAAAAAACCAATCCGTGTACCAGAGACACCCATTACTTCAACAAACTTATTACTAGCAATGAAATATAAGTATCATTCTAATAATAGAAGAACAATGTTACAGTAAAACTTCTAAAATTGCCGTAAAATGAAAATAGTGAAATGAAAGGCAAATCGAGCGAAAATCTGACTGTAATAGTGAAACAATCGGAATATTTTAAAGGATGTAATGAAAAATACTTCAAATTTGAATATATCATGTAAAGTTGTATTTTACTTGAATAAATGGAATAAAAAAATTGGGGTCACCGAGTTCGTTTGGGAGAAAACGACCATTTATTTCTCTAAACAGCTGAGCTTTCATAGAAAACCTAACAAGTTCCGAACGTGCACGCACTAATCACGCAAGAAATGATGCGCAGGAAGGATGCGCAATGCAATTGAATGGAATCACCTTAAGACAAATGAGTGTCAGCTATGGTAATGGTGCCAATAATGTCGTCATGTAAAGTCACAACGGATATTTTTGTCGAATTTTTTAATACTGTTATTACTACATATGCATGCAGAACTACTTAAGACACTGTTTCGCGCAAGTACAAACTTTGGCTTCCGGCGCCCAGTTTCTCCCCTTCCCCCCTTCCCCCACCCCTCCCTCCTTTCAATGTCGTTTCGCTGGACGGACTATGTCCAAAACATTTCCCGACAACATTGACAGGGGGAGGTGGAGTACTTGCGGGAATTGATGGCTTTCCTGTCGGATGAGGCAATATTGACTATGCAAGAGTGGGTTTTGGGTAAGAGCGTCTCAACAATTCTGCAGGTAATTGTGGCTTTATAGTTGAAATTTCTCTCTGGCCCCAGACGTCTTACAAAAATCCCAATTATCCTAATAGCCATGTTGTTTTCCTTAGAATTAATGTTAACACTTGTCCTAATCGAAAGAACTTCTGAAATACACAATGTAGCCATCTTGATTCGCCACCACGCGTACCTCCTCGCATGCCGCGCGTAGCCTTGTGGGATAGGTGCACCGCAATTTGCATCTTTCCCACAACGCCCCGCGCTCCCTGTTTGCCCGTGTCAACCCGGCGCCTGGGGACAAGATAGTCAAATCATTTTAACTTGGATTTCTACTCTTTCAAGCTTGCAGGTTCCACTTCGAACATGGCATTCAGGGCTGGGAGGAGACCGGTACAGCGTTTGACAACCAGCCTACCTTTGGTGACAACCCAACGGCTCGTGGTAGAGGTCAGCCTGCCCGTCAGGAGGGAAACTGGTGGATTGGAGGATATGAGGATAGACCCTCCGAAGAGTCAAAGGCAGGAGCAGTCCAAGGAGACGGTCCCCAAGGCACTCTCACTTCTCCATCCTTTCAGGTCACGGGCAGATACATTTCGTTCCTGATTGGGGGAGGTTGCGAAATAAATAAAGTTCGTGCAGAGTTGATTATTGATGGCCAGGTGAATATTGTAGCTTATGTCAACGTACAACCCTCGTTAAATTTTACCTTCTAAAAAAGGTAGAAGAGCAGTCCTCGAAGATCAGATCGCCATGGCAATTTCCCTAAACCAAAACTTAAGCTAGAAGTGAAGAGGCAGTTCAGTAATTTTCAACATTTTTCCCAGACGAAAAAAAAAACGATTCGAAACATGCATGCGTACACCAGAAAATGTTGTCGCCATACAAATGCGTTTTAAAAACATGTACATTTGCAATGATATCGAAATCCACCGGGCAATATTTTTTCTGTAAGTAGGATATAACGCTTAAATTTTGATTTGAACGGTTTTTGCCAGGCCCGTAACGCCTCAATGTTTTTTGCATAAGGAACATTTTCGCTAAAGGAGTACCCCCACTGTCAGGCTGCCTGAAATTCAAATGGTTACTTTACATGTATTAAGAGGCTGGGTACCCCGCTGATGGTCTCTAAATCTCGATCTGCGTGCACCCAGATTTAAACAACCGCATTCAATAAACGCTAAGTGATGCTGCAACTCGTCACATTTTATACATCCGCGTTATAATGGTTGTCTCCATGTCAGCAATCGTTTTGCTTCATATTTGAGGGAAAAAACTGAAGTTTAGTTTACTGAAATGTTTTATTTTTTGTTTTTTAAATTACTTTCTTGTTCACTTAAGCATTCTTTTTTTCATTCCGTTTTCCAGGTTGTCAAACGCGCTACCGGTAAGTGCCACGAGACGATGACTAGAGAGTTCTGGGACGTCAGTGACTATGTTGGCAAAGAGGCCCAACTCAAACTGATTGACAAGTCTTCTAGTGGATGGGGTCACATCAACTTCGATGATTTGAGGGGCGACATCAGCTGTGCTCCAGATCAATAGCCATTTCTTGTGACGTTCCGTTCCAAGATTTAAGGTCGTGCTTCAACAGCAGAAAGAAACAAAGGAACGCCGGGTCAGGGGAAATTATTAATCGTTGGGTAAACTAAAGGGCAGGAGCTAAAGAGAGTGAAAACGAAAAAAGATGCACTTTATAAATGCTGTTATTAAAATAGCATGTGTGAAATGTGTTAAAGGTGGGAAATAAATTGAAAAACTGAATTGTTCTGTTGTGTCATTCAGTGTTAGTTCTCGTCTCCAGGTGTTAAATTGGAATCAACCTCGTTCCCAGGACTTTTTCCCTTTTTTCCTGCCTCCCCAAATTTGCCTCACTGGAAACTATATATGCAAAGTTTTCTATCCACGTATACAAGAGTACTGCATATATTCAATAATACAACTTTTATTTTCCATAAACTTGTTGATATCGATGAATTCGATTTTGCACAGTCTTTTGTCGCGGGTTGGGGGGAGATGAGAAAATACCGCTTCCTGTACCGCACCAGTTCCCTCTCGACCTTTTGTTGTCTCCTGCTTCTTTGTGCTTTTTTCGATTGCAAAATATTTTTTGCCACCTTGGCGACAACTTGAGATAGTTGAGAGCTTTTAAACTCTTTTCCGGAGGAGATCGGCTGACCGAGAGCTAAATTTCAAAATTTTGGATTTACCCAAAATTTTTGTGTTTTACTTCCCCACCAACGCAGCACCGCACTTTCTTTAGAAAATAGGCCCCTTGTTTGTTTGAGAGCTAAATTAGGCCGGAGGATTCGAGTTAACGCTTCGATCGCGATCCCACTTGTCGGCCATGTTGCGTTATCTGTTGTTATATATTCTGATATATTGAACGCATTTGTAGAACGGTATATATCTATTTGGAGCAGACATTTATCGTAAAGGAGAAAGACTTTAATATTTGGAACTTTATGGTACATAGACTGGACGGCCAACAGTCTGTGATAACGGGATTACATACGGAAATACGTTATGCTTCTTTGTATTGAATTCACCTACGACTCACGACTTTTTACCCACAACCCGCGACCCACGACAATTAGCTACTCCCAAAATTTGCCTTTATGAAGCTTCGTAAAGTGCTAGAGAAGATCTCAAAGGGGAATTATTTCTAATTTGGTTAATATTGATGTGATATTTTGGGTTTTTTATTCAGCTAAGTAATATTTTTCATTTTCTCTCTTTTCTTATTTGCCGTCATTTTCTCCCTTAATTTATTTGTCTTTCAGTCTTGCGTGCAAGAGACTTCGAAGTAATATTACTTCAAGTAATATTACATCCCTCCAGGACTTAAAAGTAACTGCTAGTGTAACTGATAATTTGACCAACAAAAAGATAAACAGAAAGCTAAAGGTTCCGTGAATAACCAAGAGTATTTCATAAACTCGTAATTTTAAGACCCGGTTCAAACGTCGCCCTTTCGTCGTGTCGAACTCAATTGGATCAAAAGAAGCCGCCTAAGTATCTTAGTTTCAAATGAGTTCGACACGACGAAGGCACAACGTTTGAACCGGGTCTAAGAGAGTTTTCTTATTCGAACCGTGAAACTTCAGCAAAATTTTTCATCGATCTTTCGTTAGATTGACTCTGTTTTTCGCGACACAGGGAGCCTGAATTCCTCTACAAAGCTTGAGGTTGTCATATGAACAAAAGTAAACATTTTGCAAATGCAAAGGTTTGTTTGATATTTGCCTTTATTTATTAAGTGACATTTTGCGTTTTCCGTGAATTACACCTGTAAGGAATATTTCGCATTTTTTTCGTGTTCTATTTTGCAGGGGATCTTGACGTTATAGCTACCGAGTAGTATTTTATCCCTTTAGCAGTAGCAAGAAATTACAGAAGACTCCCGCTACCTTGAACACAGAGGGGATAGCCAATAACAAAAAAATGAACAGGTTAACTAAGGAAAACGACTTCAGTTCTAGATAAAGGGGCATTCGAGATAACCGGGGTCCCTCACTGAACGATGTAATTAATCATTTTACTAACAAACTGCCAAAACAACCTTGAACTGGCGTGACTGATTACTGTTTTACACAAGTGTTTGTTGAGGACTGCTGCACCCTGGCAACTCCATTGCAGCTATAATGTATTGTGGGTTTACAGACAGCCGCAAGCGTATAAGCAGTTATTTGTACCTTACACCCCGTGTTATTAAGATAATTATTTTCGTCTTGTTTAACCGCTGCAGCTTAAAAAAGTATCTTTATCTTTATCCCGCATTTGTAGTTGTTACTTTAAACAAACTGATCCCCATGCCTACCCCGTTAGCTGTTATTTGATCTTCCGAATAGTGCAATTTACGCACGTTGCCATTTTTTATTAGCGAGAGTTAATCTCGATGTTTCATACAACCCTTCCTTTATCCAGTTGATGTGATTTCATAAAAGAACACAAGAATGATTAAAATTTGAAACTCCTAGCAAACATGTTTTTTGCTGGCTGATTTGCGATGGCGGCAACCTTTCAAGTTATCTCACTTGTTAAAAAATCACAAGGGAACGACTTGCAAAAGGTGAAAACTACCTTCGAACGTGTCTCATGAGGTTTTCTGTTCAGACCTGTTGCGTACTGTGGGTGGTTCTGGTTCTTTTTATGAGGAGCTATTTAACAAGCTCTTTTCAGAGAGACTGAGGGTGCGGTTTTTTAAAAAGTCATCTTATAATTTAAAAAAAAATGTGGCTGACGGTTTTTACAGTGAGTGAACATAAGGATAGACTGCGAGTAGTCTCAAATTTTGGCGATCGCGATTGTGAGGCGGGCGAAATACACACGCGCGCGCGCGCGAAATTTCAAAATTTTTGGCGCTCCCCTCGCGTCGCGTCTCCTCGAAATTTCGCGCGCGTGTGTGTGTGTATTGCGCCCGCCCCACAATCGCGATCGCCAAAATTAGAGATTACTCGCAGTCTAACGTAAGGAGCATCATTATCAGTCAAAAGGATTTGTGTAAAAACAAATCAAACTTTGGGATTAGCTGTAGCTTGGGAATGCTGACAATTTTGGAAGTTTTTTTTTTTTTGAAGTAAAGGAGTGAATACTTGAGTCAATGAGTATCATTTGTGTGGTACTAAGACCTACCAATATATAAAGTACGAGACAAATCTAATTTTGAGCTGTGTCGGCGACTTCCTCGATTTTTTACTGACATCAACTTTTTTAGTCTACAATAAACTTAACTTGGCACGTTTGGACACCACATTCACTGATTCACTGGGATTTGGCAAAATGACTATCGGGGTATGGCAGGGAAGTCAGTTCCTTTTCCCTAATGTATCGCGTGTAATCGTCCGAGTCGCTGACGCAGGGTTCATAATACCCCGTTAATGGTTTTGAGGTATGTGTAGAGGCCTGTATGTTAATTTTCATCTCTTTTTTCCTAAGCTGTCTCATCCACTCTATATCCAAGAAACCTTAACCCGAGTTTCTTCTCCTTTTTTTATAGGCTTCCGTCTCTTTGCGTTTTTTCGGTGCAAAATATTTTTTAATATTTCTCTAAGCTGAACTCTTTTCCAGAGGAGTTTAGCTCTCTGTATCCAGGATAGACTGGACGGCGGCAACAGTCTGTGATAAAGAAATGATGTAATGTTTCTTTGTGTTGAATATATATAAATAACATGAAATATAAAAAAGGTAAAATGTTTAAACTTACACCTACGACTCACGACTTTTTACCCACAACCCACGACAGCTAGTTATCCCGGAAATTTGCGTTTACGAAACTTTGTTAAAGTACTATAACAAAAAATCTCTAAGGCCAACTATTTCCAGTTTAGTCATTATTGATCTAATATTTTTTTTGTTTTTTATTCAGCAAGGTAATATTTTTTCATTTTCTCCCTGTTTATGGTTGCAGCCCCTTGGTAATGAAGCGATTAAGTACTATTAAGTCCCTCCAAGACTAAAATGTAACCATCGTTGTAACTGACAATGTTGTCAGCAAAATGAGAGACTTTTCTCGTTTGCAATAGTGAAATTTCCCAAGCAAGGCTTTCGTCGACCTTTTTTTTTTAAGATGGTTCCGGTTCTTTTTTTTCACAGCAAGAATAAAATTAAAAATTCGATTAATCGACGGGGAGCTTGAATTCCCGTACAAAGCTTGCGGTTATCATGTGAACAACAGTAAACATTTGGAAATCCATAGAAATCGGCTTGTTTGATAATTGCCTTTGTGAAAGTGCTTGATTACATCTCTGAGCTGAACTCTGAACTTTTTCCGATTTAGTTATTATTGACAAATGACATTTTTCATATGCTATTAAATTTTGTAATATTTTTTCTCCCTGTTCTAATTTGCAACAGACTTTGATAAGTAATTACAGAACACTCCCGCCCTCTCGAACACATTAGACAAACCAATAACCAAAAATTGTACGAGACAACGGGAGTTAGAGATGACTGATTGCGAAAAAAAGTGAGCAAATCAGATAACCAAGGAAAATGAATTTCAATTCGAGATAGGAAGGGTCGACTGTACTTAAGAAATGGGACTGCCTCGCAACGGTGTCGTTGATTATTTTACTATCAAGCTGAAAACAAAACAAAATAATTTTATACGTGTTCTAATTTGCGTGAGACTATTGGGAACCAGTTTTTAACTTCTTTACAGCTATAGTGTGCTGCTGGTGTCACTTTATGTGCAAAGACAGCTGCGTGCGTACCCTGTTAGCGATTATCTGTACATTGGACATCGTGTTATTTTCACACGTTACAAATTTTTGTCATCCAAGCAAAAAATAATTTTACCACCTAACTGAGAATGTTGCATTATTATATTGTTTGGTTTGGGAGCCGGTGTTAACCATTTTACTTAAGTTACATTTGTTGATTACTTCGAGTTTTAACTTGCCAGAGACTTTTTAAATTAACTTAACGAATATTTCTGAATCACTCCAATACAAAAATTGAAGCTACGTCTAATAAAAGCTCGCTAGAGTATTCTTATCTCCCACAGCGATATTATTGATTCTCTCAAAAGTAAAACGTCCAAAGGAAACATCGTGTTATTCATCTCCATATTTTTTTTAGTGTTAGCAAGCATAATTATGTTCAACACGTTTTTATTCGTAACGGGGGCCTAAAGATGATTTCAGTGTTCTAAAACCTGAAAATGTTAACCGGCTGTTACATAAGAAACATCATTTTAGTGTTTCAATACAAACCTATCAAAGATAGTAAATAAAACAAGAAAAATAAACTTGAACGAAAGAAGTGACGTTATTGATAACATTTTGCCGTTAACATCAATAGAACCGATAATTTTGTTGGTGTTTTCTTCATCGTGCTGTTTTCGTACGTTTCAATTTTTCGTCCTACCCACGCGAGGGAATTTTCTTCCTCGTGCTTCTAACTTTGAAGTTTTCATTAATTTTACTATTATTATTGTCATTAGCTTGACCATTTTCATCACAATGGGAATAAAGGCAATAATTTCCACTTATCGACAGGGAACCTGAATTCCTATAAATGACTTGAGCTCGTCATGTGAACAAGCGTAAACATTTTCCGGCGAAAGTCATACAAAAGGATTGTTGGTTGAAATTTGCCCTTTTATTTTTAATATAATTATTTTCATCCCGGTTATTTGCTGCAGCTTGAAAAAATATGTATCTTTGTCCTGCATTTGCAGATGCTACTTTCAATCAATATAATGTCTATTCCGTTAGCCGTTATTAGGGTTTAGCGAATCTTGTTTTTTTGTTTTGTTTGCTTTTTTTTTTTTGCACGTTCCAATTTTTTAATCAGTCACGCATAAAGGTAATTTTCTCATTCGTAAATACGAAATTTTTAACACAGTTTTAATTTATCTTTCATTAGCTTGATCATTTCCTTCACAGCGAAAGTAAAAGTAGTAAATTGTACTAACCGACAGGGAGCCTACATTCTTGAGAAGACTTCGAGCTCGTCATGTGAACAAGCGAACGTTTCTGTTAACATTTTGGGAAGTCAATGCAAAAGGGGTTGTTGTTTGACCTTTGCCCATGCTAAGCAACGAAAAAATACTGGCCAATGAAAGTAATCGACACTAAGGATTACGTAGCTATACAAGCAGTTATATAAACCTGTGTCTTTTGAAAATTTTGCCATCCTAATCAGGGTTTTGAACTTAAACGAGAACGCGTTGGAGGACTTTTGAGGTTTGTGCCTTTTTCTTGTGGCTTAGCCCAGAGTTTGTTCCGTTAATTAAGTTGCAAAAAGATGCAGTTTTTCTGAAGAGAGCATGTTATTTGTAAAAACTTCATTTTCTACATGTCAAAAGTTTTTAATCTTTTATCTCATTAAATTCGGTTCCCTTTCTTTACGCTTTCTTTGTCATGCCAATATCAAAGTTTTAAGCTCGTCTTGAAGCTGGTAGTTTAGATCAGACACAAAAAGGGGGAAGTGACGCATTTAATTCACTAAGAAATCCTTTTTCCGAAAACGAATGCTTTAAGGGTAACTTGTTATGTAGTTTTTTTGTCCCTGAAATGCGCCTACAAACTGCCTGGTTATGTCAATTCTATTCGATTTTTTATGTCGAAATCAATATTATCTCTTAGATTCTACGACGAGATCAGGAAGACATATTATCCGATTTCAAAGAACTAAAACTTGTGAAATTCATTGAGGACGCGTTGGAGGGCAGGAGTTCTTCTGATCAAGCAAGGCTATGCAACCGATCCTCTCGGTGGAATAACTGTTTGGAGAGCATTATGACACCGAAATTAGAGTTTTATTTGCTAAAACGAACGTTCATAGCAACTGAAAAAATTTTTTTCTTGTTCTTGGAAGGGAAAAATGTCGTCTAGAATTCCGTGGAAGCCCGCAGCAGTGTGTCACGAGAAACATGCCATTCAGAGTTCACCAATTTCGTTTTATGTTTTCCGATTACAGATCAAAGGGAGGACTAAAAACATCCAATCAAGTTTCACGAGCAATCGCATTATTTCCATTCGTTTTTCGAGTCTGATCCCCTGACTGTAAGCCAAAGTTAAAGGTTCTACATCAGCTAAATAATAGATCATGCCGTGATGCCCGCGAGTCCTTAGGGAGGTTTGGTGGATTTTCAAGAATTTTTGAAAGTTGAACTATCTTAGGAATTCCTGACTCTTCTCTGGAGTCCCTCTTGTCACCTTTCCAAAGTTTCGGTTCACTGTCGGAAGTTACAGTCTTGCACATTTTCGGTTATCGTGTTTTTTTATGGTTGTGAATTATTGTAACACTTATTTGATCAGTTGATAGAAATTCTATGTGCTTTCCAGAGAAAAAACGTGTGCCTTTTTTAGAAATTCTATTCACACCTGCTGATATTGAAATCCTTCTCTGGATTGATTATGTATACAAGTAATTTTGTTGACAAGAACAAATTTGCATTGCCGACTGAACCTATTCAAACAGATATACGCCTGGCCCAATTTCTTCTAAGGCAGATTGGAAGTAAAAAGAACGCTATCCAAAGCCATCACCTCCGTCTGTGTTCCAATTGTGTGACCTCTCCTCACACAATGGCAGCACGTTCTGGCTGGCTGGCCGGCTGGCTGGCTAACGGGCAGGATTTTTCAAATTCTCAGTTGCATCATCTAGTTTCAAATATATTAAATTCTCCCTCGTCAAGCCAGATTAAATGGCTGGTTTGTTGTTGTTGTTTTTGGTTGTTTGTTTGTTTGTTTGTTGATTTCTTGTTGGTCTATAATATTCGAGAGGATAAGGTCAGACCTCCTTTCTAAAATTGGGGACACAGGCATGTACGGTGGCCCACAACTGTCACGGCAACAACAAAAAGCTCACGGCAAAAACAAAATGCTCACGGCAAAAGCAAAAAGCTCACGGCAAAAGCAAAATGCTCACGGCAAAAGCAAAAAGCTCACGGCGAAAACAAAATGCTCACGGCAAAAGCAAAAAGCTCACGGCAAAAACAAAATGCTCACGGCAAAAGCAAAAAGCTCACGGCGAAAACAAAAAAGGTCACGGCAAAAGCAAAAAGCAAACGGCAAAAAAAAAAAGGTCACGGCAAAAACAAAAAGGTCACGGCAAAAACAAAAAGGTCACGGCAAAAACAAAAAGCTCACGGCAAAAGCAAAAAGCTCACGGCGAAAACAAAATGCTCACGGCGAAAAAAAAAGGTCACGGCAAAAACAAAATGTTCACGGCAAAAGCAAAAAGCTCACGGCAAAGCAAATAGCTCACGGCAAAAACAAAATGCTCACGGCAAAAGCAAAAAGCTCACGGCAAAAGCAAAGGCTCACGGCAAAAGCGAAACGCTCACGGCAAAAATAACAACCACACGCCACGTGTCCTGGACACTAAAAGTGTGCTCGCAAAAGTTGTTGGGATTAAATCCAACATGGTTGCGTCTTGAGCTGACTTGTCGAAGCTCTGTCAACCTAAACCGAGATGTTTTGCCCAAAGTGCGGCGCTGAGTCGGCGTCTGCAGCCAATTTCTGTGTTCGATGTGGTCAAGGTAAGATGTAGCAACGTCAGTAGAGTACATAACCATCGCACAGCCGGCCTTTGTCTTTATTTCCATATTTACACAGCTGAAATTAACGACGTGCTGTCCCTCTTCTGTCTAAAGGTTTACCTTCGACTTCGCAGTCAAACATAGCGGAGGAAGTGAAAGGTAACAGTTACTCTTACACGGTTATTTATCACAAGACACTGGAACGACAATGGCACAAAGTGCCCGTGTTCATCATTTATTATTAAGTCTTACCGATCGGCGTTATTCATTGTTTTATGGTGTTATTGCCAACTATCACCTGGACGCCCAACATTGGCAAGTTGCAACCTAAGCTAAGAGGATTATGTTGTGATGATTTTCTTGAAGTAAGCACCGTTGCTATGGGGGCATGGCTCTACAAGAAAGCAGCCGTAAAAAAATGAGTTTGATTTATTTGCAGAAATGAATATGTTAGATTTTTTCCAATTCACCAGAAAAATACTTGCATGTTTAGGGGCTGTACTTTATTTAAGGCCAAGGGAGGGGGGGGGAGGTGTAGGGGTAATAGTTTCAAAATCATTGAAAATGGGGGGGGTTACTTTTTTTAAAGCTGCAGCAGAAGTTGGGGGGGGGGTAGAAAAGTATTTATCATTAACAGGGTGAAGTCTCCTTTGTTGGGAGTAGTACATTGCGCCCGTATGGCACAAATGAAGGCTCCTGATTGGTCGAGAGCGATCACGTGACCAAAGGATGACGTCATATCATTTCCGGTGTGGGAAACCGCTGACCAGTGGATAAAAAGGATTGTGGGCTCATGGTTACCGGAAGTCACGTGATTTGAAAGGGGAAACCGCTGACCAGTGGAAAAAATCGATCGTGGGCTCAAGGGAAAGAAAAACCGCGGAGAAAACGCGGGCTCAAAGTCCAAAGTCCAAGTTGGGGAAGAGGGGGTAGTCCTTTGAAAACAACACGAATAAAAAAAATAAATTTTTATTAATTTGTTATTTTTTACAAGAACGTTTTCCTGAGTGTTCCTTAATGTTCAATAGAGGGTCCCCATCATTGTTTTTGACATCGAGTTATTCTTCGCCATTGGTTGTCTTGATGAGGTTCATTGGTATCCATAAGGAAATGTTTTGAAGGTGCGGGGGTCGATGACTCGTTTGTCATACACTAACTTGTACCACTTGTGCTGTGGAAAGGTGAACAGTTCATAGGTATTAGGATTCCGGACGATTTGGTTCGTGTTGACTACCTGGAGTTCTCGTGGCTTGAGGAGGGGGTTCTGGATTTCGTCGAGGACATTCTGTCGCATGATGTCATAATTGAGTTGGGCGGTGGTTTTTTATAGAGAAACAAAAGGGTCACGTGGGAGGGAAGGGGCCAATGAGAAGGAGGTCCCATGATACTTTGGGAGGGGGACGGGGACGAGGAGGGGGGACCCCCCTCCCCCCTCTCCTTAGATAGACCATGAGGCATTGCGCGAATGGGGGTATATAAGTCAAGGGAGGCCACAGGACGCCATTCCTAGCTTTGAGTTCAGTCGTGTTGACTTATGTTAGTTGGCGAAGGGAAAAAATGACAGAAACGAGAAGGCGATTGGGTTCCCTTGCCAGTGAGGTGAATGTAGGAGGAGCAGACGCATTGAGGAGGAGAGTTGGCCCGGAGCAATCGCCCGTCCAGCGCCAAATTAGTCGGATGTACGCCAGACGAGAAGAAGCATGGCGCCCCCTGAACAAATACCGCGTGGCTGCGTTTCTTCGTTTGTTTTTTCTTTGTTTCGTGGAAGTAGAGAATGGGCTACAACTCCACCCAGTGACGTACAAGATGCTGCAAAAGACCCTGGTTACCCGCATCATCCCCTTCATTTGTAGGCGGTTAGTAGCGACCATGGATGAGACATTTTGGATTATTAGTTTCTCTGACTTTAAGGAACTTGATCATTATTTGGTTGCCAACCTGCCAGGAGTGCATGCCGGACAACGCTGGCAGGACATTGCTTATTTTTTTCAAGAAGTGGAGAAGCAGCGAAAGGTGGAGGAGGAGGAGGAGGAGGATGCTGGGGCACTGAACTATCAACAGTACCGTGAAATAGAACCTTATTATAGGGACAGAGACATTTGTTGAGTTTTTATTGTAAGTCAACAACAACAACCATTCCATTTTGTAAGTAAAGTTTTTTAATTTTGTAATTAAAAAAGAGTTGATGTTTTTTTTTACAAAGGGTGATTGGTCTTCTTTGCCACGCAGGGGCGCGCCTATGTACAATTGGAAAAAACTACAATTGGAAAAAATAAAAACTAAAAAAGGGTCTATGTACAAATTCCAAAAGTAAAAACTAAAAATTACAAATGAAAGTCTTCCAGTTCCATACGTAATTGATCAATGTTCTCGGGGAGACAGAAGGTGCGATTGAACAAGGCTTGAATTTCAGCTCGGGTTTTGTCGTCCACCTCCCGGGATCCTACCACGGCACTGCTTTGATGAAGGGTGGGCTTTTTGGGGCCCCAAGGAACAAATTGACTGCCAGTGACCAGGGTGGCGGCATTCTCGTTGACTTGGTAGTAATGGTCCGAACGGTACCACGTTTGACTGGGAATGTCAAACAGGTAGACGGGTTTGCCTAAATCCATGGCCAATTGCACAGTCCAACCAGTACCTCCTTTCACGCGTTTCTTATCCGGTTCCAAGATGCCAAAGGCATAGATGGTATGGGCTTTCTTGGCCAATAAATAATTGCGTTGCAACAATTGCAGGGTGTAAAAGTGACTGGGCATTCGTTTCCCTAGTTTCTCCGCTGCCTGGTGAAGATGAGGGTTGGCCAGCATCAGCACTTCCACCGTAGAAGGGGTGATGAACGTGGCTCGAGGATGGTTCGGGGGGACCAGGACTTCGAGTTGCATCCCAAAGTGTTTGGCTTGTTGTTCGACGAGGGCATCCGTACCTTTGGCGCCCCCGGTGTAGACCACATGTCCATGACCCACTTGCAGTTCCAAGGCATCCACATCGTGTTCTCCGATCATGATGTCTGGGGGCATGACTTGGGAGAATGACGATTCAGGGAGCAAGGGAGCCTCTTAAATAGGAACACCTGACCAATGGGAAGACAAGAGGTCCTTATAAGGTCATAACAAGCTGACCAATGGGAAGCGGAGACGTCCTTATAAGGTCATGAAAAGCTGACCAATGACAGCGTAGGGGTATGGGTATAAAAAGGCAGGGGCGGGTGAAAAATCGTGAGCACGATGTCAGACGATCGGAAGAGAAAGCCAAGCGACCTTCCTTCGGGGAAGAAGAAGAAGAAGACTATTCAAACGATGACGCCCGTGGACTGTGATCCGGTGGTAGGGGAGGTGGTGGAAGATACCCGAGCGGCGGTGGAAGATATGATGAAAGAATTGAATGACATGGCGGAGCAATCTACACCCCAATTCACTCTGATGACCGTGTTTGACAATGAGGTGGGCCATTATCCAATCAAAGACAACAAGGAAAAGGTAGACTATATGGTATGCCCTTGCCATGACGTGCGTTTGGAGGCCCGAGAATCTCAAAAGGGGTGGAAGTATGTGAAATGTCCCATGCAACCCTGTTTGCTGTTTTGTGGCCAAGATCAAGCTCTGGAGTATATGAAAGCCGTGTATAGTCAACCTCATACAGAAGTGTTGGACATGTGGACTTGTTTGCAGTGCTTTTGCCGGGAACCCGCCACGCTGCAACAGAGCCATTCGACCCAGAACCCCGATCGTTTGTTTCTGAATTGTTCCAAGAAAACGTGTGGCTTCTTCCGATGGGCCGATCAACCCTTGGGTCCCAAGTACTGGAGTTGGTTTCATGACAACCCGCCCAAGAAAGCCGACCAACAAGCTGAATCTCCTTTGTCTACCCGGGATGCGCAAGGGTATCCCAAGCGGGGCTATGACATCCCAGGCCCGCCTCCTCGTGCCCCCAGGAAAGAGGATCGGCCCCTAACAGATTATGAGAAACAATTGTTGCGAGAAATTCAAGAGCTCAAGAACCGTCAAGAAATGATGGTGGCCCCAGCGCCACCACCCCCCAAGTACAGTGACAGTGTGGAGAACTGGCAGAAAGATCTCGAGACCGTCGCCTGTGGTCGTCATCGTCTAGGTCTCTTTTAATGGTTTAAAAAAGGAGTAGGAATAAAATTTTTTATTTTAGTCCATGGAGTCTGCTGTGTGGATGTCTTACGCGTGGGAGGGTCTGTTGTCCCTGGTGGATTGGCAATGCCATCAAACCCTGTGCCAAGTGTTATATGATCACCAACCCGGGGCCAAGATCCCGATTCCTCCCTGTCCCGAGGACACGCACCCTCTCCACATCTTTGAAGAAACCCACGTCGACCGCAACCTGTATCGATGGGTGGTGTTTGTTTTATGGTTAAAAGCGCATCCGGACGCCTGGCGATGGTATCGAATCATTCAAAAGGCGCATCCCCACACCATCCCTTCCATACCGACCTTATGGGATGAATGCCAGAACGTATGGCCCCTCGAAAGAAAACTCAACGCTGGTCAACAACAACAACAACAAAGTTGAAGAGAACCAAACGCCCTGTCTCGTCGTCAACGAAGAAAAGCAAGGTCTCGCAACAATGGTTAAGCCGTTACCACGATCCTAGCGCCCCGGGGAGTTTAGGTGGGGTGCAACGGTTTGCCAAAGCCCAGGGCCTCCCTTTGAAAAAAGCCCAACAGGTCTTGGAACAGGATGTGGGCTACACCTTGCATAAACCACGACGTCGTCGTTTTGCCACCTTACCCGTGATCGTAGGGGGGTTAGATGATCAGTGGGCGGCGGATTTAGTGGAAGTGCAACGGTTGGCTAAACATAATCGGGGTATACGCTACTTGTTGACCGTGGTGGATGTCTTGTCCAAGTACGCGTGGGTCCAACCGTTGAAAACTAAAACCGGGGTGGCCCTCGTGAAAGCCTTTGAGAAGATTGTGAGACAAGGAGGACGACACCCCAACCGATTGCAAACGGATCGAGGGAAAGAATTTTACAATCGGACCTTTCAACGATGGGTGGAGGAGCAAGACATTCACCATTTTTCCACCGAAGGGGATGCCAAAGCCAGTGTGGTGGAACGATTTAATCGGACCTTGAAAGAACGGTTGTACCGTTATTTGACCACGGCCAACACCTTACGCTTTGACAAGGTCTTACCCCAGTTGGTGCAAGGGTACAATGCCACCCGTCATCGAAGTATTGGTATGCCCCCCGAAGACGTGACGTGGGACAACGAAGAAGCCGTGTGGAAACGATTGTACAGCAAACGATTGAAAGGCTACAAAAAACCCCAATTCAAAGTGGGGGATCGGGTTCGTCTGAACACGATTCATCGGACCTTTGAAAAAGGGTATCTCCCCGGTTGGACCGAAGAAGTGTTTGTGGTGCATCGTGTGATCCCGGGCCCCGTGCCCACCTATAAGATTCACGAATGGGATGACACCCCCATCCAAGGCACGTTTTACGAAGAGGATTTACAAAAAGTCCAGGTGTCCGACGTGTTTCGCATCGAAAAGGTACTTAAGCGTCAAAAAGATCGTTGGTTGGTCAAGTGGAAAGGGTGGCCCGACAAGTACAATAGTTGGATTGCTCGTGGTGACGTGACGTCCCTTCAACCGCGCAAACGACGCCGACGACGATGACGTTCGTCCCCAATTCGTCGTTTTACGTGACGTTGATGAGTCATGCGAGTACCAAAGAGTTTCCGGGCAACAAAGCCCATCTGTTCCGAAACCGGTTGCCGAAACCCATTCGATTTATGGGACGCGGATGGATGGTGGGCATGGCGAGTTTATCCTTACCCACCATTCCGGTGGTGGCGGAAGAAGGAGGCGTGGGCGATTCCCATCCTCTGTTGTATGTACGATGGCACGAACGCGTGCACGACAAAGACGATCGAGGCAACGATGTCTGGTGGCATCAACGTCGCGAACTCTTTACCTACGGTCGAGATATGAAAAAGGAATTGACCTCGTCGACGGGATCGCACTTGTTTCATCAACTGGTGTACCGTTACGAGCAAAGCCGTGCCAAACAAACCCAACCCCTCAACATATGGGCCGAGAACGATGGCGTCAAATTGTACCCGACCTTTGAATGGACCTCCGACGGGGATTTGGTGTTGAATACCGTCAATGTGGATTACAAACGACAAGTGGCCCGCGTGGAATGGGGTAGAACCTTGGCCTTGAGAATGGGATGGATTGAACAAGTGTCGACGGGAGTCTATCGATTGGGACCCAATATCATCCAAGAATTTCATTCGGACACGATTCCTACCCCGTCGGATGTCCTGGATGGCAGCAATAAACCCGCCTTTTGGAAAGTGGATGGGGATTATATGAACTTGAGTATGACTTGTAATTGGCGGTTTGTGAATTTGAACGCGACCTTTCGGCCCTCGTTGGAATTTCCCTCGGTGCGTCCTTTACACGTGTATTGTGATGTAGGGACCAGTAGTATGGTAGGGGGTCGCATCACGGATCTCTTACGAGAAATCAAGTACCAACCCAAAGAAACCACGCACTTTGAACCGCGTCATATTCAATATGTCCCGGTACGCAACGAAGTGGTGGAAATCGTGGAAACGCAAATGGCCGAAATCAATGGGGATCTCGCCCAATTTGGTGAAGGGCATACCCTCCTGACCCTGCACTTTAAAAGGGAGGTGGTGGTGTGAAGCAGACAAAGATGTCGTTCTACGTGACGTTACCCAGTCATTCCAATCGACGTGAATTTCCCAACAACCAAGCCAATAACTTCAAGATTCGTCTACCGAAACCGTTGCAGTTACAAGGAGGGGGATGGCAAGTGGGGTTGAGTGCCATTTCCTTACCAGATGCCCGCGTCAATTTGTACGAGTTGGTGATGAAAGGACAACACGTCTTAGGCATCAAATGGCACCTAAAAGCCCCCAGTCAAGACGGAGGGACCTATAACAAATATGGAGCGGCCGTGACCAAAATTGACGATATTAACGACTGGGATTGGGTGGTGGACGGGGTGAGTTTTATGAAAGCCGCCATTACTCATGTGGAACAGAAACGACGGGAATCGGTGATCCAAGGGGGCACGTTTTTGGACGATCAAGGCAAACACACGTACGTCAAGTTTCGTTGGGAAGGGGAGGATCTGCTCATTGACAACACGAATGTCTCTCATGATGGATCCGTTCGCACGCCCTCGTTTGCCGTTCATACCAAGTTAGCTGCCAAGATGGGATGGTTACGTAAAATCACCAGCGGATGGATTTTGGGCCCGAACTTACAGCAAGACTTCATGGGGGATCAAATCCCCGACATGACCAAGAACAGTGATTGGAAGGATATCGCCGATAAGGATGGGAACGCGGTGTTTTGGACCACCAGTCGAGTGGAAGACTACATGGAATTGAGTATGAGTTGTGGTTGGCGTTTCACCAACTTGAATGTGGCGTTTCGGGCGGTGGTGGGGGAACCCACACGATCCTTGCACGTGTACTCGGACGTGGCAGGCAGCACGATGGTGGGCAACCGCGTGACCGATTTGTTGCGTGAAATCCAGTACAAGCGAGAAGCACGTGGCACCCTGTATTTTGAACCGTTGCACATTCAATACATGTCTCTTCGTAACGAGGTGGTGGAAATGATTCACGTTCAAGTGGCCGAAACGATTGGTGCCGGAGGAGACTTGGTCAAGTTTGGTGACGGTCATACCATTGTCACCTTGCACTTCAAAAAGACATAAAAAAGAGAGTCGAGAAGGAACCCCCAGTCAAACATCATGCCTCCGAAACGACGACGACGACGACGACGCCGAAAACAACCTCCCCAAGCGGGGGAAGGGATCAACGCCGTGATTGCGGGAATTCCTAAAACGGCCTGGTCCATCACCAAAGGGCTAGAAAAGTTGGCGAAAAAGAATGCCAGAAAATCGCATTTGAAACGCATGGAGGAAATCCGACAAGGAAAACGAAAACGCTATGCGGGGGAATCGTTTACGTGCAGCCTCATGTGAGTATAAAAAGAGACGAACCCCCTGTGAAAAACAACCAAAGGCATCCCTGGTGAAAGAAGAAGAAGACACCATGCGTGGGGGAAGTTTGACACGATTTCGAACCGACGAGTGGTATGATCAACAAGGCAAAGGGTTGGCGACGGACCTGATGCGTGGGGGGTTGCAAGGTCTTATAAGGACGCGAAATCCTTTAAAACTGCCTAGTAATATCAAGAGAGGCTTGACAACGGGTTTGACACGCGGGATCAAACGCAAAGCCGAAGACGCCCTTAAAAAGGAAATCACCAAACAAGCCAAGAAAGCGTTGAGTCATAAGAGCGTGAAAGACGCCGTGCGGGTGGCCAGTGCCTTATTTCCCAAACAAACCAAACGAGCGCGTGATATTTTGGGCGTGTGAACATGGAGCCCGTGCATTCACGACCTCGACGGATTCGCAGTAATCGAGGGTTGACTCAATGGGGTGGCCTGTATCCGTTTTGGAAACTGATGCGACGACAACGTGGTGGCTGGTTGAGTCCCGAGGTGATGAGACTGCCCGGGTTTGATTTGAGACAACATTTAGCACGACGACGACGGTATAAAAACCCCTCACGGCGACGACGTACCACCACTCGACGACGACGACGTTAAACAATGGCTGACGTGAGTACACAAACCGCCCCGGCTCACCCACGTTCCGAAGGGACCGTCAACCCGGCGTTACGGATTTTCAAGGTGCCCCCGACTGACATTAGCATCAATGCCTATCGCATGGTCACCGTTCAACCCACCACCACGGGTATCAATCCCATGGAATTCATCATTCCGGGGTTGGACGATTTTGTGGATTTGGGACGCAGTTACTTTACCATGGAATTGAGATTGAAGAAAAGTACCAATGGCAACTTGGTGGCCGATGAAAACTTGTGGCCCGTCAACAATTTGGCCCATTCCATCATCAAACAAATTGACTTGCAATTGAATGGCACGTTGATCAGTCCTCAATCCGACACCTATCATTACAAAGCGTACCTGGAAAACTTGCTGAATTTTGACCGAGAAGATGGCAAGACCGTGTTAGGACCCCAAGGATGGTACAATCAAGTGGATTTCCCACCCCAATGGACTGCTGCCAACGTAGACTTTGGTACCCCTAATGCAGCCTGGACCAATCTCAGTGCCAATCACAAAGGAGCCTTGGCCGCCATGGTAGCCGAAACCGCCAAGTATGCAGGTGGTGTCACCCACAGTCTGGTGTTTACCCCCCACTTGGAAGTGTTTCATACCGGCAAACTGTTGGTGCCTGGCATCGAAATCAAGATGAAATTTCATTTCAATGGCCCCAGCCTGTTTTTCAATGGAGTGGCTCTCGCTGGTCGATTGATGGAAGGCGATGTGAAACTACGGTTTCATCTCTGCCAACTGCGTTTGAATGACGCCATCTACCAGAGTTTATCTGCCAAAAGACACAATGAAGGCCAAGTGGCATCTTACCCGACCGTCCGCAGTGAAATCCGGACCTTCACCATGCAAGACAACCTGGTCCGCTTTGATATCCCCAACCTGTTTCAAAACAGAATACCGGACCGATTGATTGTGGGGTTGTTGGACAGCCGCGCCTTCAATGGAGATGTGACCCGAGATCCGTTCTGTTTCCAGAAATTTGGACTGACGTCCATTAAACAGATTGTCAAAGGCGAAGAATACCCTTATGAAACCCTGCAGTTAGTGCACAACAATGGCAGCCGAGATAATCTAGGCTACTTCCGGTTTCTGCAAGCCAGTGGGGCTTGGTGTAAAAAGAAAGGCAATATGGTAGAACTAGGAGATTGGGGCCAAGGTAAAAATTGTACCTTGTACATGTTTGACAATGTGGCCAATGGATGTGCTGACAGTCAAAACCTCAACCCCAAGCAAAGTGGAGATTTACAATTGGTCTTGGAATTTGGAGCCGCCCCCGGGGTCAATATAACCGTGCTCGTCTATGGAGAATTTGAGAACTTGCTGGAGATTGACCAGAACGGAGCCGTGTTGTACAACATTTACCAACACTAAAGAAATGGAACACGTGGCCTTGAATAATGTGCAATTGGATTATTTAGCCCGAGACGACCCCCACTTGAAACCTGTCTTTTACGGAACGGTGGCCTGTGATCGTTTACCCGAGCGTCCTGTCAAGACCCCACCCCAAGGCTACATTGTCAACACCGACCCGCACGATCAACCGGGACAACATTGGTTAGGGGTGTGGACCGAGGGAAACGTGTGTGAAATCCTCGACAGTTATGCTTTGCCCATGGACACGTACGTGCAAGCCGCCCCGTTCCAAGACTGGATGGTGAAACATTGGAAGTATGTGGTGACCAATGGCAAGTCCCTCCAAGCCATTTCAAGCAAGAGTTGTGGGGATTACGCCTTGTTGTACTTGAAAGCCAAAGCCCGTGGACGGACCTTGCAAGACTTTTTAAATGAGTTTTCGGATCATGATTATGTAAGCAATGACCATCAAGCCGGTCAACGCGTTCAACAATTGATTGTAGGCCAAGAAGCCAGATGGTATCAACTTTGTTGTCATCCGTATCATCAAAGGAATGATTAAATAAAAAAGTTTGTTGGAACACAGTGTCGGAGTCGTAGCTCAGTCGGTAGAGCCTTTGGATCCCCTCGAATACATGAGGAGGGTCGTGCGTGGGTTCGAGTCCCACCGATTCCAATAAAAAGGTGCCTTTTTTTTTCTAAAGGGGTAGTATCATCATCATGCAAACGGGGAAACCGTTTCGTTTTCATACTCCCTCCTCTATCTTGGTGGTAGGACCCTCGGGATGTGGCAAAACGGTGTTTACGGAAAAACTCTTGGTAGACAACCCCGAGTTGTTTGACACCCCGCCGACGCAAGTGCATTATTGTTATGGGGCGTGGCAAGATCGATTTCGAGGCATGCAAGATCATGGGGTGGTGTTTCACGAAGGGATTCCCGATCATGACGCGTTGGTCCAATGGTTTCCTCAAGGACAGGGGGTCCTGGTCTTGGATGATTTAATGGATGAAGGGAGTCACGATAAACGCGTGTTGGATTTATTCACCAAACATTCCCATCATCAAGGAGTGACGGTGCTCTACTTGTGCCAAGACATGTTTCCGGTGGGTCGCTATGCCAAAAGTATATCCCGCAATGCGCATTACATTGTGGCGTTCAAGAATCCCCGGGATCAATTAGGGGTACGCAATGTCATGCTGCAATCGTTTCCGACCACTTGGAAAGACACCTTGGAAACATTTCATCAAGCCACCACGCGTCCGTATGGCTATTTGATGTTAGATTTACACCCGGCCTCCTCCGATCAACAACGGTTGTTGAGTCACCTGTTAAAAGACGAAGGATGGACGCGCACCTATCAAAAGCGAGTATAAAGGGCCCCTTTTGGAACCGGAAAAGAGAGCAACCATGACCGATGAAGACCGTCAACCTCCGCAATCGTACGATACCGTGGCCCCTGCGGGGGTGGGGGCGTCCAGCAGCAATGTCATGTCCCCAAGGGCTTGGCAAGATTTGTATATCTCGGGAGACCAAGGTCTTCTCGACGCGGTCATGGAGGAAATGCCCCCTGATCCCCTCTATGAGTTCATGCAATCCCTCCCCCCTGCCGACGTCATCGCGAGTTGGCCCGATGTAGATGGGGCACTCCCTGCACAGGCCTCTTCCCCCGCAGGGGTAGGAAGCCCAGGAAGTCAATCGTTCCGTAGCATACACACTACCCCGCCGTCTTCTGGGGATCGAAGGCCTGCGACACCTCCTAGCGTACCCCGGGCGACGGGTGCTCGAACAGCCGCGGGGGCTGGGGGTAATGGGGGTGGACGTGGCGGTGGACGTGGTGGACGTGGTGGTGGACGTGGTGGTGGACGTGGAGGTGCTGGTGGTAGTGGTGGTGGTGTTGGGGGTGCTGGTGGTGCTGGTGGTGGTGGTGGTGGTGGTGGTGGTGCTGGTGGTGCTGGTGGTGCTGGTGGTGGTGGTGGTGGTGGTGGTGGGGGTCGTCGTGGACGACGTCCTAGACGCATACGAGGACGACGACGAAATACCCCCACGTCGCCTTTGACACCTGCCTCCAATCCAGCCAGCTTTCGAGGATCTTGGAGCGATAGTACACCCCCACGTACCTTGCGTCAAGCCGATTTACAACGACGTTTACGGATGCTATTACAAGATCAAGAACAATTGGCCCAAGGACGGGACATTGCTAATGTAACCATGACCAATAGCATTGTGACCAGTTATAAACAAGGAGGAGCCCCGAGCGTACAAACCTCGTCGTCCCGCATCTCGCCGTGAGGATGAAAACCGTCGTGGCGTTATTGAATGGATCCCGACGTACTGGCATCCCCTTCCCACCCGAAGGATGGACGCGCACTTATCAAAAGCAAGTATAAAGGTCCGACACCTCCTTTGGAACCGGAAAAGAGAGCAACCATGGCCGATGAAGACCGTCAACCTCCGCAATCGTACGATACCACGGCCCCTGCGGGGGTCGGGGCGTCCGGCAGCAACCAAGTGTCTCCAGGCACCGTCCAAGAAATTTTGGATACAGGGGACTCAAGCTTGATCGACCAAGCCTTTGATCAAATGACCGTCGAGGACATGATCGCGTATGTGGACCAGTTGCCCTCCCCTCCTGCGTATAGAACCTCTTCCCCCGCGGGGGTAGGAAGTCGAGCATCCCATTCACCCTCATTCCAAAGCCCCCAGGCCACCCCGGGGTCTTCTGGGGCTCGAACGCCTGCGACGCCTCCTAGCGTACCCCGGGCGGCGGGTGCTCGAACAGCCGCGGGGGCTGGGGGTAATGGGGGTGGACGTGGTGGTGGTGGTGGTAGGGGACGCCGTGGACCCAGGACTAGAGGTGGACGTGGCGGTGGTGGTGGTGGTGGTGCTGGTGGTGGTGGTGGAGGAGGCGGTGGAGGTGGTGGTGGAGGAGGCGGTGGAGGTGGTGGTGGTGGTGGACGACGGGGGAGCCGACGCCGACGCCTTTTCCCCACTTCACCTGCCTCCAGCACTCCTGGATCGTCTGGGGGGTCTGGCAGACAACCTCGTACCTTGCGTCAAGCCGCTTTACAACGACGTTTGCGGATGCTATTACAAGATCAAGAACAATTGGCCCAAGGACGGGAAATTGCTAATGTGACCATGACCAATAGCATTGTGACCAGTTATAAACAAGGAGGAGCCCCGAGCGTACAAACCTCGTCGTCCCGGATCTCGCCGTGAGGATGAAAACCCCCGTGTCGTTATTGAATGGATCTCGACGTCCTGGCATCCCCTTCCCACCGGAATTGTTACAACGGATGGATTCCTTGTATGCCTTTTACCATCAACAATGGTGGTGTTATCGCAAAATGTTGAATCATTACAAGTGTATCAATGCCTTGTTCAACGGCCTGGCGTTACTCCTGATGGCCGCGGGCATGATTGCCGGTCCCCTGTTGGACAACAGTACGTTGGTAGCGTGTTTGGCAGCCGTGGGCACCGTGGTCAAAGGATGGAATGATTTTAAACAATACCGATTTAAAGTGACCATGAGTCGATTTGCGTTTACCACCTATGCCAAAGCCTTGACCGAATTGAAAACCTATGTGAGAGGTGTCCCCTTGGAGGACCTGGAAGGATTTTTAATCAAGATGCAAACGTTGGATGACACCATTGTGGATTTCACTCCTCCGTTACCCAAACGATGCCTGCAAGATTACCATCGTCATTTTGTGTACCAACCTTTGGAAGCCCTATGCTATGTAGACGGATGTCCTCGTCCCTTGAAACCCAAAGACTACTGGATCCATAAAAAGCCGCTCCCTCCCAGCCCGACACTCTTAGAACCATGGCCGTCCAACGACGACGACGACGCAGAAAAAGGAAACAACGAGGAGGAGCTTTAATGCGTCGCAAACCCCGTTTGGTGGATAAAATTGCCCATGGCATGAGTATGTTTCTCTCAGGCCCTGCGCCGGGGTTTGGACTGGCTTTAGGCAAATTAGGCGGGCAAGCCTTAAAAGGCATTACCGATAATGTACAACATTACCGACGACGACGACAACGAGGTGGGGGTTGGTGGTCCGATTTGAAACGCAATACCCGTCAAGGCTATAAAGAGACGCAAGACCTCATCAAACAAAACAAAGCCCTTCAACGTGTCTTGTCGCACTCATGGTATCCTTGAAGAGAAGACGCCGACGACGACGACGACGTCAACGCGGTGGTTTTGTAAATCTATTGGTCCCTGCCCTGACGGGATTGGGGAAAGCCGTGGCCTTGGAAACGGATAAACGTATAAAACGCACGATCCAAAAAGCCAATCAACGCTATCGTCGCCGTCACCGATAAACGATGCAACGTCTTCGACGTCAATTACCGTTTTTACGCTCCATGTTACAAGAAGCCAATGGTTCCAAACGTCAAGAGTTGTTACAACATGCCAATGCCGATCAAATCAATGCCGTGAGTGAACTGGTCTTGAACTTTTTAAAAAACAAGATTCCCGTCACACCCCCCATGCTGTCTAAACTTCAACCCTATAAAAGGGTGCTACGCAATTTGGGACGTCGTCGACATTCCGTCAAAAAACGTCGGGCGTGGTTGGTTCAACAAAAAGGACGCGGCTTGTTTCAAGGACTTCACGAGGTGTTATGTCAATGTGCTCGACCGACCCGTTAACCCTGGCCACATGGATCACCCTGTTACAAGAGGCCAATTGGGCCACCGACCGGTGGAAAGACGAGTGTCATTATTGGAAGCATAAATATCACCTGTTGTATCGAGAGTACAGGCACATCTTAAAGGCCCGTCTTTGTGAGAGCTGTCGTCAAATAGAAGACGGGGAACTTTGCTCCGAGTGTAGTCAACCCCCATGGATGCAGTCTACATGATTCCCCACAAGGACTTGGAACAGCTCGTTCAATATTACAAAGGAGAACTCACCGAAAATGCCTTGTTGAACAAAGCCGCCAAACTCGCCGCTCAAAAACATGTCTTGTTGGCCAACCCCCAATTACCCCCGGCCCTAGTCAATGCTCAAACCAAACCGTTGAGTCAAGAATTAATCAAGTTAACCAAACGCATTCGTCAATTTCCCGGAGGCGTGGGAGTGGGGGCCCCGGGTGCACCTCCTGGCGAAGACGAAGAAGAAGAGGCCGGGGATTTGGTGACCGGACCCGTGGAACAATGGTTGAAGCGCATGATAAAAGGAGGACCGTCAGCTCCCAAACCCACCATTACCCCTGCTACCAGGGAAGGCGCGAGAGAACCGAGACCTTCTACCAGTCGAGGAGAAGAGAGACCTTCTACCAGTCGAGGGGATACCCGGACGCGTTTACAAGCCATTCGAGAACAGCGCAAGGCCTTGGAAAAAAAGTTAGCCGAGAGTGGTAAAGGCAAAGGCAAAGGCAAGGGCAAAGGCAAAGGCGTCTCCCGTGAAGTACAAGCATTGAAACCCTTACCCGGTTGGGAAGATTGGGCCAAAGGCAAACCACCCCGACGACGACGTTTGCAGTACGACAGTGAGTAAAAAGATGGCACCCCGTACCAAGAGGAGGAGAAGGGGTATGAAACGCCGTCAACGCGGAGGGGCCTTGGATGTCCAAAAATGGATTGCTAAAACCGGCAAAGAATTTCATTGGCCCGGCTATCAATACATGGGCCCTGGGACGCATTTAGCCAAACGTCTGAAACGTGGGGACCCCGGTAAAAATCGCTTGGACCGGATTGCCAAACAACACGACATTGATTACAGCCGTGCCAAGAATTTGCAAGATAAATGGAAAGCCGATACCAAGATGATCCAAGCCATTGATAAATTACCCGGCAAGAAAACCAAGACGGAACGGGTGGTCAAGAAAATCATGCAAGCCAAGAAACGTTTAAAATTGTAAAAAACACTTTAATGACAACCCCCAGTTACATGTTGTGTCAATAAAAAATGAAAATGTCTGATTGGTTCCTTAGTACTGTCTCAAAACAAAGATGTAGTGTCAGGATTCTCAAACAGGATTCTGGAGAACCCATTGAGGTAGAACCTCCTATATACCTTGTTGACAAATAAATAAATAAATGACAATGTCTAATTGATATTGTTATTCTGCAGTTCGGTAGTCCTCTATAGTTCGAGTCTCAAATAGGATTCTGGGAAACTCCTTGTGAACAAGTTCATTGTACTGTCTCAAAAACAGGATTCTCAAACAGGATTCTGGAGAACTCCTTGTGATGTAGACAAATACGATCCACCTTGATAAAAAAATGTCACTGTCTCTTTGATCGTTGTACCACAATGTTCTGGCAAATACGGAAACGAACATGTTTTTACGTTACTAAATCATACATTAAATCCACCCCCTCGTCGGGTGACATGTCATGAACGAGGTCTTCGGGGGGCACCAATGCCTCCAGATCAAAGGAACAAGAGTCCTCCACATCCTTCAGTAACTCGGTCCACTCGTCAGGCGATAGGTCCTGCAACAAAGACGAAACGTCCTCCAAGTCAGAGGGGTTCAAGTCAGAGGGGTCCACGGCTTGCACACCCCCCGAATCCATATCCGTGAGAGTATAATCCTCCAGAAATGATTCACAAAAAGACAAGTTCTCAAACGTTTTCGGTATGGATTTTATAAAGTCCTCCAAGGAAATAGTCAATTTCAAGGGTCCCAATGCTTTTATTTTCTCTTCCGTTTTCTGTCTCTCTACAGAAGGCTCTACAGAAGGTAAGGAGGCACAAAAGTCATTCAAATACGTTTCCAGAGAAGGTTGGGGACGAGGCACGTCCTTCTTCCCTTTGTTGTAGTACCTTTTTGATTTCTCCAGCATCTTCTCGCGGTTATCCCAGTAGTACTCTCTTCTTTGCGCCAGCACCTTCTCTCGGTTCGCAGTATAATATGTCCGACCAGCCGCCCGACGAGCCGCCCCTCCTTTTTCGCTTTTGTTGTACATCCTTCTGTACGCCAATATTCGTTCACGATTCTTTTGACGATACGCTCGATCTCGGAGTCTGATACGTTCCTTGTTTTTCTCTTTATACCGTCGATCGGATTCGGTACAACGTGTTCGGTTGTTTCGGGCCCATTGGTTTTTAGCGGCACGCCGTTCCTCCTTATGCGTCTCCTCATAACGCCTTCTGGACTCCTGCACTCGATCCAGATTTCGTTCTGCGTATCGTTTTCTGGCAGCACGCACTTTCTCAGGGTGCTTGTGTCGGTAGTTGGCTTTTTTGCGAATATTCCTCGCTCGGGCTTTCTCTGGGTAGCGGGCATTGTACCTAGCTTTTTTGATGGCGTTCCGTCTCCGTCGTCGTTCGTCTTTTGTCAGTAACTCTGTCGTTTCGTCGTCGTCAGGGTCGGGAACATAGTCGTTCAAGTCCTCGTCTGGTTCAGAGTCGTTAAGGTCGTTGTCGTCAGGGTCGGAAACATAGTCGTTCAAGTCCTCGTCTGGGTCAGAGTCGTCGTCGTCGTCAGGGTCATAGTCCTCGTCCTTCTTGTCGTCAACGTCGTCTGGGTCAGAGTCATCGTCGTCGTCGTTGTTTGGCCGGTACGTCGTGCGTCGTCGGTTGCTGCGGCGGAGGCCCTCGCTTAAACTCATACCACCAGTAGTCACAACAGTCTTGTCCTCAACGTCGTCTGGGTCAGAGTCATCGTCGTCGTTGTTTGGTCGGTACGTCGTGCGTCGTCGTCGGTTGCTGCGGCGGAGGCCCTCGCTTACGGGAGACCTCGGGCGAGGGGGGCGGTGCTGGCGGAGGGGTGGCTGGGCGCTTAAACTCATACCGCCAGTAGTCGCAACAGAAGTCAAGGCCCCGGATGTACCACGCGGTGTTGAGTTGGGGGTAGCAGCCCGGGTTCCAGTGCTCTTGCACGTACGTGTGGCGTGCTGCTTGGGCTGCTTGGGCGAGCTGCCTCCTTTTCCTCCTTTCCTCCAACAGCGCTTCCCCAAACTCCCGGATGTCTTCATCGTCGAGCACCCACTCCTTCACCTCATTTAAAATTTCGTCCACTTCAAACTTCTCAAACTTGTTCAACAGCTTCTCTAGACTAGACTCCATTTTGAGATGACTCCGCCGGCGATTCGATTTCTTTTATAGGGACTTATTCCTTCCCGTGATGCCCCATGGACCCTCATTAGAGAGGGGGGAGGGGGGTCCCCCCTCCTCGTCCCACCCCTCCCTAGGGCACCCCCTCTCTAGGGGGGCACCCTCTTTAGTGATTGGCTCCTTCCCCTCCCACGTGACATTTTGGTTCTCTATAAAAAACAAACCCCGATCGCCAGTCAGTTTATCTGATCATGTCCTCTCAAGATAACGATGCGGCGGCGGGGCCAAGTGGCCTCGCCCACCATGAGATCCTGTCCTTGCTCGGCTTGGACTTAAGTGAAGACGACGACGACACCCATTCCTGTGTGGGACGTTTGATTTCAACTGAAGAGATGCCGGACAGCGACGACGCTATTTGTGAAGAGGCATTGCACCACTTCGAACAAAGCGGGGGCGGATTGGATCCCGCTGAACACGTTACCTTTCAATTTGACTTAGAACCTTTTGTGAATCGGAAGAGTGATCGCATGGGGGTACAAGAACGTCATTTCAAGACCAAGTTACAACAAAAGGGGAACTTGCTGCCAGGCCAAAATATAACCCAAGCTCTCCAAGATGGATTACGTCGAGCCGTCGATCAAGTGTTAACCACCACGCCTAACCTCCACGATCAAGATCGTCTGTACTTTACCATCGCCTCCGATCGCCTGCACAATAATTTTCAGGGATGGGGATTACGGGCAGGGGAATGGCGTCGAGACACAGAACGGGTGGAAGCGCTGTTCCAACGTTTAGCCCAAGCCCTCAACAGCAACGAACAATTTGAAATGGACGATTCCTTTCAAGTCTCCATCACACAAGTTCATCATGCGCCTCAAGGTACCGGCAAACCGCGTCGTGGCAAACCCGGGCATCCCACCATGGCCCTGTTAACGGCCAAGAAACGATCGGTCATCCGCATCCAAAATGATGATGAGCTCTGTTGTGCCAGAGCCCTCGTGGTCGCCAAAGCTCACGTGGACCAGCACCCGAAATACGACAGCATCCGCCAAGGAAGGCCCCTGCAAAGAACCCTCGCTTGGGACCTCCAGAATGAAGCCCAGGTACCCCTCGGTCCTTGCAGCTATGACGCCTTGACCCAATTCAGTCAAGCTCCCTCCCTCACCGGTTACCAGATCATCCTGGTCGATGCACAGCGATCGTTTCACATCACGACGTTTGGACCCCTTCAAGACAAACAACTGATCCTGTTGCACAACCAAGACCATTATGATGTCATCACCAAATTGCCGGGATTTTTCGGGTCCAGTTATGTGTGTGCGGATTGTTGGAAACCCTATGACCATGAGGGCCTGCATCGATGCACCAAGACCAAGGTGTGTGGAGCCTGTCGACAGAAAGATTGTCCCGACTTTCAATATGCATACCCCCGACACCTGAAAGCCACTCAACGTTGCGGGTCGTGTCATCGGGACTTTTTTGGACCCGCGTGTAAGGAAGCCCATTCCAGCAAGACCCATGCGGGCAAACCCGCCACGGGCCTCCAGACCTCCGTGTGCTGTCAACGATACCGATGCCCTGACTGTTATCAACAAAATGTGGGCTTGTCCCGCATTCAACGTCACCGTTGTTGGCACATAGACTGCCCGTCTTGTCATCAGTACGTCAACGCCGACGAACACCAATGTTTTATACAAAGAGCCCCCAAACCTCAAGACCAAAAGAAGAAGAGAAAGAGAACCCGTCAAAAAGGTCCTCGCGCCAAACGAGGTGCCGCCGCCGCCGCCGCGGAACCCCCTGCCTCCTCCTCCGAGGACGAGGAAGACGACCTGCCACCCTTACACGTCTTCTTTGATATCGAAGCCATGCAACCCCAGGAAAAACACCTTGCCAATCTCGTCGTGGCCGAAACCGAAGACAACGATGAACCCAAGCCTTTCCCAGGTCCCACCTGTATCCGTGACTTTCTGGAATGGTTGGATACCTTGACTCTCCACGATACCCGTCACGTCAATGTCATCGCTCATAACTTCCAGGGGTACGACGGGTACTTTATCATCCAAGAATACTATGGGGACAACCGTCTCGTCCAACAACTCCGCAACGGATGTAAACTCTTAGAGATCAAACATGACCGCATCCGGTTCATCGATTCCATGAGTTTCTTCCAGATGCCCCTCTCCGCCTTTCCCAAAACCTTTGGCTTGACCGAACTCTGCAAAGGCTATTTCCCCCACAAGTTCAACATACCTGACCATCAACACTACGTGGGCATCCTCCCCTCACGCGATCACTACATGCCTGAGACCATGACACTCAAAGGAAGACAAGCCTTTGAAACCTGGCATCAACAACAACGCGACCAGGGTGTGGTGTTTCATTTTCAACAAGAGTTATTGGCCTATTGCAGCTCCGATGTACGACTCCTCAAACAAGGATGTCTGACTTTCAAACGCCTGTTTGAAGACTTGACCGGCTTCAATCCCTTCGATCACGTCACCATTGCCTCCGCTTGTAATCGAGATTTACGTATGAACCGGATGATCCCCAACAGTATTGCCAGCGAACCCGCCGGTCATAAGGGGTGGAGAATCAACCACATCAACCAGTCCCTCCCAGCCCTTCAATGGTTAACCTGGTGCGATCACCAACTACGTCAACGCGCCCTCCAAGATCTTACCCCCGCTGATCTACTAGCCAATGCCCATCCAGAGCCTCAGTACATTCAACATGTCCGAAATCAAGGCGAGTATAAGATCCCCGGGACCCACATGTATGTGGATGGTTATTGCCCCCACACCCACACCGTCTACGAATTTCAAGGCTGTTTCACCCACGGATGCCCGACGTGTTATCCCCATCGCCACGAAAAACATCCCCGCAACTATGATCGGTCTATGCATGACCTCTATGACGCCACCCAAGACAAAGTCCAAAAGCTTACCGACCGAGGGTACAACGTCATTCAAATCTGGGGATGTGAATGGGAGCACCTCCTAAAAACCCAACCAGAGATCCACGCCTTCGTCCGGGAACTCAACTTTATCGATCCTCTGGAACCTCGAGAGGCTTTCTGTGGAGGTCGTACCAATGCCATCAAACTCTACCATCATATCACCCCTGGCCAAAAAATTCACTACATCGATGTCACCTCCTTGTACCCGTGGGTCAACAAGAAGTCTGTGTACCCCAAAGGACATCCGAAAATCATCTTCACCCCGGGTCACACAGACATCCACCAGTACTTTGGCCTCATCCAATGCAAAATCCTGCCTCCCCGTGAATTGTACCATCCCGTGCTACCTTACCGTCATGACGACAAACTACTCTTTCCCCTCTGTGCCCGTTGTGTGGAAGAAGAAATGGCCAAACCTCTTTTGGACAGATCTTATCATTGCCCTCACCCCGACGAACAACGCGCCCTCACCAGTACCTGGTGCACCCCAGAGTTGTATAAAGCCGTCGAATTGGGGTACCAAGTTCAATACATCTATGAAGCCTGGCATTTTGAAGAAACCTGTGAGGGGCTCTTCGAAGATTACGTGAATACCTGGCTCAAAATCAAACAAGAAGCCAGTGGGTGGCCTAAGGATGACATGACAGAAGAAGAAAAGCAACGTTACATCCACAAGTACTTGGAGCATGAAGGCATCCAGTTAGAGTACAACAACATTAAGTACAACCCGGGGCTGCGTACCCTAGCAAAACTCATGCTCAACTCCATGTGGGGCAAGTTTGGCCAACGCCTCAACAAGACCCAAATTCAAGCCTTTCATGATCCACAGGCCTTTCATCGTTTCCTGGATAGTGATATGTTAGACATACGCCACGTCTCGGTCATCAATGACGACATGGTGGAGGTGCACTACCAAAACCAAAAAGAGGACATCCGCGTTTCACCCAACCTCAACATTTTTGTAGCCTGCTTCACCACCTGCCATGCCCGGCTCAAACTCTATGCCACCCTGGAAGCCTTAGGGGAAAGAGTCCTCTACTTCGACACGGATTCCGTCATCTACCTGGAGGAAACACCCACTCAATTTCAACCTGTCTTGGGTTCCTATCTAGGGGACTTCACCTCCGAATTAAAGGATCAGGAATACATCCAAGAATTCGTCAGCGGAGGACCCAAGAATTATGGCTATACTACCAATCACCAAAACGTCGAATGCAAGGTCAGAGGCTTCCGACTCAACAGCGAAGGTCATACACAACTCAACTATGAAGTCATGCGCAAGAATGTCCTCGACGAAATCCAGAACCCCCTCCTCAAGCCACGAGAACTCCAGGTAGTCAACACGAACCAAATCGTCCGGAATCCTAACACCTATGAACTCTTCACTTTCCCCCAGTACAAAACGTACAAGTTAGTGTATGACAAACGAGTCATCGACCCCACCTTGAAGACATACCCATATGGTTACCAGTGATCACGCGCAACTCAACTATCATTTCATGCCGTGGGGACCCTCTATTGAACATTAAGGAACACTCAGGAAAACGTTCTTGTAAAAAATAACAAATTAATAAAAATTTATTTTTTTTATTCGTGTTGTTTTCAAAGGACTACCCCCTCTTCCCCAACTTGGACTTTGGACTTTGAGCCCGCGTTTTCTCCGCGGTTTTTCTTTCCCTTGAGCCCACGATCGATTTTTTCCACTGGTCAGCGGTTTCCCCTTTCAAATCACGTGACTTCCGGTAACCATGAGCCCACAATCCTTTTTATCCACTGGTCAGCGGTTTCCCACACCGGAAATGATATGACGTCATCCTTTGGTCACGTGATCGCTCTCGACCAATCAGGAGCCTTCATTTGTGCCATACGGGCGCAATGTACTACTGTTGGGAAAACATCATATTTCCCTTTAATTGTTGGTGTTCAAGAACAATTTCTTATATACAATTTCTTAGTGGTTTTAAACATTTTGGTGCTGTTTTCATTTCAACCAAAAATATATCCCGGGCACATAATATTTGGGGGTGGGGGGGGGGAATTTTTGAATATGTCCACTTTCAGGGATGGGTACATTTTTCATATGCCTGGGTTGGCAATAAAATCACCCTTAGCCATAAATAACGAACAGTCCCTTAACCCTGGTCTCATGCCATGTTGACAATGTGATAGCATTTTAATTTAATGTTTTGTAAGTATTTCGTTTTGTGTTGGTAATGGAGTTACGTGTGTTCTGAACTAGTATTTTGCCAAATTTCATGAAATCGTAAAAAGTGGTTTCCTAGATATCAGCACATTTCCACTGAAACATGCAGTCACATTTTTTTGGGTTAACTGCACCCGTTTTGCATTTGACTGGGTTCTTGATTCGACAGACAAACATGAGCCAAAAAAGGAATGGCATTTTTCCAATTGTAAACAAACGTTTTTGTATATAACTGACTGTTTGATTTTAAGGAGGAAAATGACACTTTGAACAAAAAAGTGATCGCTGTATAGGCGCCATGTTTGTTTCCTCAAAGTTTTGCACGCGCGCTGACTCGTGGCAGCACAGGCGTCCCAAACTCACGATTCGAGGAATCGATCGAATAAATGATTTATGTAAGCGTATGAATGATTTATGTTAGCATATGAGTGATTTATGTAAGCGTATCGAGTGGGACGTGACTACTTGAAGTGCGCGGTGTTGTGTTATAGTTTAGGCAGTTGGAAATTTGAGCGCTCTATAAGACTTTGTATGGAGTTTAAAATAACGTGGAATAAAAGCGCTCAACGAAATAAAATTTTACCGTCTTTTCAATAAAATAAAGAAAATGTACTCACCTTTCTTGATTTCTGTTGTCCTTTTGGGCTATTTCATCGTTTTGGGGGACTTCGAGGTTTTTGTCGTAGCCTTCATAAGACGACTTAAACTTGACTTCGTCTTATGAAGGCTACGACAAAAACCTCAAAACCCCCCAAAAACGATGAAATAGCCCAAAAGGACAACAGAAATCAAGAAAGGTGAGTACATTTTCTTTATTTTATTGAAAAGAAGGTAAAATTTTATTTCGTCGAGCGCTTTCATTCCACGTTATTTTAAACTCCATACAAAGTCTTATAGAGCGCTCAAATTTCCAACGGCCTAAATTGTAACACAACACCGCGCACTTCAAGTAGTCACGTCCCACTCGATACGCTTACATAAATCACTCATACGCTTACATAAATCATTCATACGCTTACATAAATCATTTATTCGATCGATTTTTCGAATCGTGAGTTTGGGACGCCTGTGGTGGCAGCAATAGAAAGCGTAGAGCGCGCGTGTTTGGTGGTGGCAATTCAATGGCGTTCATTACTTTTAAGGGTTCCGAGCTACAGAACGACTGCAACTGTAATCAGCGTGCGCAAAATCTCGAATTTAATGACCCCACGGTTTGTCGCGGGGAAAAATTCATAGCGTGAGAGAAAACGAATTATAAAATAACTAAGATACTACGCGCACTCTGATTGGCTGAGAGGTGTGTTTGCATGAGAGTATGTAAACACAGTTGTGACGTCACGGTCTTTGAGAGGAATAAAGTTACCTATTTTATAAAAGCAATAGAAAACTTTTTCTTCTGTTTGGATTGCCTGATATAAACACTCGAGGGGTTGGGAGAATTCTCGAAAGTTATGCAAACCCGATACGAAGTCGAGGGTTTGCATATATGTCTCGAATTCTCCCAAGCCCTCTCGTATTTACATCAGGCTATGCAAACACGGAAAAAGTTTTCTATTGCTTAAATGTGAATATTTCTCATAGTCTCACCTCATTTTGTATATATTTTAGATTCATTTTTATTCCATTTTATCCGTCGAAGGCTGTAGTCCGACAGCCGAAAGCTCCATTTTCATAAAGTGAACGTTTTTATTAATCTTAATATTTCTCATCTTGCTCGAAGCAACAAGGTTAACATTAGAATGATTAAAGAAAACAAAATCATCATCGCTACAGATGTTGTGACTGCTATATTCATCGCAGATGTGTCATTTGCATCTAGATGTCACTGGTTACGAGAATGTCTTTCGCAGTTTTCAACGGTATTTCCATCTTTTATACCTTGTAAACGGTGCCATGTTTTTGATTTTTCAACTAAGAACCTGCCAATTTGAGGACGAATCGTGGCGCCATTAAATTGGTGATTTAGCGGGCGCTCAATATAATTGCAGTCGCTCTATAGGCGCGGCACCCCTAAATGTAACGAAAGCCTCTTCAGTAGGCTTCACTGCTCTCTTTGAACGCTTGCCCAATTTTTATTTGGTGGGCCATGGCACAAAATGTGTTGTTTCTCATCTTTTGTTGGTTAATGCTTTTCTCCCGCTTTATATGAGCTTCACCAAACTGAACCATTAAATGGTTCAGTGATTTCAAGCCTGGTCACCCCCCTTCCCTTAAGATTAAGGTGTTTGACTTGTTTATTAAGTGACAGCTGTTCCCGAGCAGCATGGAATGCCTCTTTCATCTTACCTGAATAGGGGAGGTGGCAAAATCCAGGATGCTAAAGCATTCCAGGGAGCACTGTTGGCGACAAATGTCCGAAGACTGATTAAAATGGTCTTCTGAGACTGATAAAAATGTAAATTTTTATCAGTCTTAGAAGACCACTTAATTCTCTTGTAGGCAGTTTAAGACCGTAATTACATACTCAAAATAAACGTTTCCTGAATGAAGATGTCCAGAAGGTATATTCAGGGTATGGGGGCCTCAAAAAGTTGGGGAGGCTTTTTCGTAAATTTGACATTCTCAACACAATTACAGTGTTCTCCCATTCGGAGAAATGAGTTTCGTGGTAATATAACATTTTACAGCCTGACCTTTTCCAAAACCCGGCAATGGTTTTTCATTCATTTTATTTGTAGGGTAGAAACTTATTTTATATACGAAGTATTTCCACCAGCTTTTCGAAAGATAAAATTAACTATTAACTGATTTTTTATTATTTTGCCTGCAGACCGTCCCGCGGGGGTAGACACACCTAAACCCCTGAAATCTTTTGAGCAGTTCAGAAAGATAAAAGGAAAACAATGGAAGACAAAGTGTACTAAGAAGAAAGAAAAAGACGAAGAAGAAGTAACAATTGCAGTAGGTCTGTTGGAATGGAAGGAGACAGAGATGAAATTGAAACCCGTAAGGGGAAAACGAATCGCACTTCGGGTATCTAACAAAGCCCCGTACCAGGCAATACGCTCAAAAGCCATTGAAAAGTGGAAGGCATATCAAAGCCATCTCTACATAGAAGACGAAGAGTACGCGCTGGTCTATGAAGATGGGAAGGAAGCCCAATTTTTGCCTGGAACTGTTGAATTTTTCAACCTTCTAAGGTACCATGAAGAAATTGGCAAAGATTACAAGAGAATTGTCCTCTACCTGTGCTCTTCAACAGACATAAGAAGTGCTGAAAAAAGTAAGCAAGAATGCGACAGCGCCGATAGTGATATATCAGGCGACGAGTTTCAGTTGAGGCCAGGAAAGAAGATGAAATCACAGATCGAAGGAGACGAAGAGATGGCAAAGATCCTACAGTCTCAATTGGACAGTGAGGCAGGCCAGTTCGATGTTACAGAAGATAACATAAGTTTATTAAATCCCATAATAAGTGACTGTGCCAGTATACAAGAGGATTCACCAGTTGCAAGTATGAACACTAGTTACAAGACAGCAGCTGAGCTTAAGTGTGCCGAAGAGAAACCAACACAGTTTACAAGTTGTGAAGATCTATTGAGGTCTCTTAGCAGTACTGTAGACGAATCCGATCAATTTTTCCTTGTGGTCAGGAGAGGTTCATCCTTCCAGAGGCAACTGAAGATTTGGCAGAGGGAATCAAGAAAAAGTTCTCCAGAAAAAATCCTGAGAGTACACTTTGCAGGAGAAGACGGGATTGACACCGGTGCTATGGCACAAGAATTTCTAGCAACTGCAGTACATGAAATAGGAAAGGAATTTTTTCCTAATGGTGCTCCCATAGATTCCATGTTACATGTCCATAATGGTTTTTTTCTCACATGTGGGCAAATTGTAGCAGTGAGCCTCGTCCAAGGTGGACCTCCTCCTCGCTTTCCTCCTCCTCCTCCTTTCAGATGCTGGTCAATCCTGAGGTTAATGTTAATGAATTGAAAGAGGACGTCCTCACCCCAAGCGAGAAATTATTATTACAAACGATCAAAGAAGATCCCGCTGGCCATCAGGATACCATCTTGGAGCATGGATATACAGGCGTCGTTGATCTCGAACACATACATGACATTACTGGTACAGTGATGGTGAGTCTCCTCAGTAGAAGGTCCTTATATCTCAAGGAGTTTGGAAAAGGCCTAGAACTGTTTGGATTAGCAAGTACTATGAGGGGGGAACGTTGACCTGTGTAAGAAGCTCTTTGTGAATGATACAAATGTGAACATAGTCGACGCGAATTACCTCGTGACGATGTTGAAGCCATTGTATTCGCAAGAAGGAACCTCAAAGCGAATAATCGAGGAAGGTGTCATGGATAACTTCCAAGATTTACTGATGAAAATGGAAGATGAAAACATGATTGGTCATTCTGAAATGATGGCTTGGAACTATCAAGACAAACTTCGGGACGAGGAGTTGCATGTAACGAACCAGTCAGAGGCAGAAGACAGCCCGGCAGAAGAGAGCCCAGAACACTTCCATTCCGCAGTGTTAACACCGTCGGGTGTTCTAGGATGGTTCACCGGTCAGAAGCACAGGCCAGTTAATGGTGACGATCTTGCCATTACAGTAGTGTTTGATCATGACTGTTTGCAGAGAAATCCAAAGCACAGTGTATGTTTCCCTGTTGTTTCCGCTTGTAGTCGAGTTGTAACACTCCCAGTGGACCATATGAAAGATCCTGAAGATTTCACGCGTATTTTTCTACTCGCGTATTGCAAGGGGCAGGCTTTTGCTAGACCATAAGTGCAAAAATAACATAACCACTGATTTTGGGTGTATCTGTTAGGTTCCATTGAAGATGCAGACCTGAAGACCTGAACTTCATGTCGTGTATTTGTTGTCGAAATACTGCAATGTTATTTTGTTTCTATCTTTGAGATTCATGCACTAGCCATGTCATAGTGATACTCGTCTTGGCATGTTATTGAGTACCTGTTTTCCTGTTTGGTCTGTTAAGTAGTTACAATTATTGACATTCAAGTAACTGACTAGCTGACTAGCCTTCTCAAAGTATTTCAAGAGTACATGTATGTTGGATGACTGCAGGAGAAGGCTAGCTCGATTGAGAATACAGCCAACTCATTTTGAGAAGGCTTTGCTGTTTGGTTCCTGTTTCCCTTTAATGAATGTTAACTATTGAAATGAAATACAAACACAATACCTGTTTACTTTAAATGATTGTGAACAAGTTAAAAACTGCGTAATAAATTTAAAACCTTAATTCTGATCAGTGTACATCATCACCCGGTAGAAACTCATAACCACTCTGTGGCTGCACTGTATTTAACGAGGCATTGGACATCACTTGACCTGGTTTCCAATGTGTACTACCTCCTCTAAAATTAAGTTCTTTCTCATTGTCAGTATAAAGGCAACACACTTCTCTAAATCAGCTACAAAAGGTGCATTTTCTTGTGCCGCATTCACACCCAATATAAACTCTTTTGTGCAATACATGTGTGACGAAATAATTAAAACCAAAACCTAAGTATCTTATAGAACAGATTCGATTAGTCAACAGATATAGACATAACAGTGTTTACTTTGCTTAAAGCAAGGACAAAAAGTTAGGGAGCGAATCCATTTTCCGCAATGTGTGTCAACTGTTCATATTGCTGAAAAGCTTCTTTCCAGGTAGTGGGAGCTGCAATATTGAGACCCTGACTGACATAGTCAAAATATTCTTGATATTCATTGCAAAATTGCTCTGCAATGGTTTGTTGGGACACACATTCCAGTTCATTAGGTGCTACCCTTGTCAAAAGGTTGTTTACTGCACCGTGATATTCTGGCAAAAAAAATAATGAATCCGGTCTGCCTCTTACAGTATTATGCCTGGAACGTCTAATGTAATGAGTGTTCCAACGGTCCTTGACAGCATCACAGTCTGCTTGAAGCACTCCAGAGAAACAGTACCACAGACACTCTTTATTCGTTTCAGATGTCATGTCAATTTTGCCATTTGCTTCCAAATCCTGGAAAAAAGTTCTCCACCAGGATGACCGGTTCTTGGAATAGAATGACCACCAACTCTCAATTCTCTGATTACGTGGTGAAGGCACGTAACGGTGGGCATCAGGGTTTTGTCGAAAATAACTCTGGATAGATGCTAGTAAGCTATTTTCCGTTCCCAAGTCAGTTACCACTTCAACGGGGCAGCCTCCAAGTTCCTTAACTGTCTCTAAGTAATACATCGCTGGGTACTCCGGCAAATTATTGGAACGAGCCACCCTCAACCACATAATACGTCTGCTATAGCCATCTATACAACCGTGAATTGGGAATCCCCAGGGTTTAAGCTTGTCGTATCCATCTACATGCCAGGCATAGTTGGGACCTGGGTTATGGTATTGTCTCCTCTTTAAGCAATGTGATTTGCGCAGCTCTGTTCCTTCGGGATCAAGCTCTCTAATAATTTCCTGTACCACTATTCGTGGGACTCTTAATCCCTCCAATTCCAATGTATGCCAGACTGTCCGATAGCCTCCCATAGATCCAGGTCCATCAATAATCTCTTCTATGCGTTTTCTGACTGCCTTGAGTTCATCTTCCGACGGTTGCTTCTGTCTGGAGAGTCCATACTGTCTCAGTCGTCTAAGCAAAGTACTGTAACTAATGTGATGGTTGTGATGCTTGACAAGAAAAAGAAGAATTTCACTGTACTCAAATCCACGGTTGAAGTAGTAAGTTATAATACCCTCTTCATCAAAGTTTAATTCTGTGTCTGAATCTGAATCATCAGAACCGTCTTCCAAGCCTGTTGGAATAAAGAACATTGCAATCCGTCAAGGCAAAGAATTCCCTGACCACTTTTTCACCAGAAAAGAACTTACACTGCCTTAATAATACTGATCAAATAGGGTGTTCCTGCGTTACATTTTCTTTCACTTCTTTAGTAATCAAAATTTTTTCTTAACCACACAGTGACTTCACAGTATCAACAACAGTCATCGACATCTGCAGCAACCTGAAAATAAACTTTCACAACTTTTCTTGGCTGTGGCCAAAAATTAATTAAACAATTAATCAATCAGTTAATTACTTAAGTAATTAACACCCCCACACATTCTACAATATTTTTCCGAATTATTGTCTAGCACTGAAGGCTAATATTTGTGCAAAAAGCGTAGTCTCCCAGTGCGGGGAGAAGCATTATGTGAAGATGCAAATAACGGCTGGGAAAGGAGTACAAACATCAATCGTCGCCTGAAACAAACTGGCTGTGATTGAATAGTTTGAAAAAGTACATTCTCCAGTCAATACATGCACATATGAATTTACCTTGACCACATCTGGCACAGAAATTGGCTACAGACGCCGACCCGGCGCCGCAGTTTGGGCAAAACATCTCGGTTTAGGTTGACAGAGCTTCGCTTCGACACAAGTCAGTTCAAGAGGCAGCCATGTTAGATTTAATCCCAACAATCTTTGCGAGCACTTTTAGTGCCCAGGACACTTGGCGTGTGGTTTTTATTTTTGCCGTGAGCTTTTCGCTTTTGCCGTGAGCTTTTTGCTTTTGCCGTGAGCATTTTGCTTTTGCCGTGAGCTTTTCGTTTTTGCCGCGAGCATTTTGTTTTTGCCGCGAGCATTTTGTTTTTGCCGCGAGCATTTTGTTTTCGCCGTGAGCTTTTTGTTTTTGCCGCGAGCTTTTTGTTTTTGCCGTGAGCTTTTTGTTTTTGCCGTGAGCTTTTTGTTTTTGCCGTGAGCTTTTTGTTTTTGCCACGAGCTTTTTGTTTTTGCCGTGAGCTTTTTGTTTTTGCCGTGAGCTTTTTGTTTTCGCCGTGAGCTTTTTGTTTTTACCGTGAGCTTTTTGTTTTTGCCGTGAGCTTTTTTTTTTCGCCGTGAGCTTTTTGTTTTTGCCGCGAGCATTTTGTTTCTACCGTGACCTTTTTTGCTTTCGCCGTGAGCTTTTTGCTTTTGCCGTGAGCTTTTTGTTTTTGCCGTGACCTTTTTTGCTTTCGCCGTGAGCATTTTGTTTCTGCCGTGAGCTTTTTGTTTTTACCGTGAGCTTTTTGTTGTTGCCGTGACAGTTGTGGGCCACCGTACCCAGCGGCCTTCCGAACTAAACATTGTTTTGCCTAAACGTCTCATTACGTCTGTCTTAAACAGGAGTCAGTGGTGAATCAATCAATCTCAGGCTTTATTTAACGACGATGAGCAATTGAAATTAACAAGCTAACAACTCCTTGACTCTGATTACTAAATAAAGCTTATGGCTTTCATGAAGACAACCTCTGTCAAAACTATCATGTTGATTAATGTTTTCTCTTCTTTCTCAGAACAATTAAAAGCTGTGCAGCAAGAATTGGCAGAACTGAAACAAACAAAAGGTGTGTTATTTCCCCGGGGGGTCCTCCAGTGGTCTTCTGAACTAAACCTAGTTTTGTCTAAAAGTCCCACCTGATCTGTCTTGAAAAGGGTCAATCAATCTGCCGATCGGGCTCTATTGAACGATGATGAGCAATTAAAAGTAACAAGCTAACAACTCCGTGGCCCTCGTAACTAAATAAAGCTTATGACCTTCAAGATGACCTGAACCTCTGTCAGTACTATCAAGTTTTTCTCTTCCTCCTTAAGACAGTTAAAATTGATGCGGCAAGAAACAAACACAAGGCATTTTATTTCCCGACAAGTCTGAAAGAAGATTTCTATTATGGGCATTTTTAGGTGTTTCCATCGAAAAAGAAGTTGTAATGAGAATTTGTTGAAACTTTGTACAGGTATTTAAATTACACCTAGCACGCAAGGGTCAACCTGTTTGATACTTTCATGCAACATTAAAAAACCTACACAGCAAACCTACGACAGCAACATTAAAAAACCTATCCGTGTACCAGAGACACCCATTACTTCAACAAAGTTATCACTAACAATGAAATATAAGCATTATTCTTATGATAGAGGAACAGTGTTACAGTAAAATGTCTAAAATTGCCGTAAAAATGAAACTAATGAAATAATAGGCAAATCGATCGTCTGCACGGTCCCCGTGAGACGTCTAAAAGCTGACATTAATAGTGAATCAATCGGAATATTTCAAAATTGACTAATGAAATATTCTTCAAATTTGAATATATCATGTAACGTCGTATTCTACTTAAATAAATCGAATGAAAAAAGGGGTCACTGGGTTTGTTTGGAAGAAAACGACCATTTATTTTTCTGAATAGCTGAGCTTTCATAGAAAACCTATCAAGTTCTGCACATGCACGCGCTAATCACGCAAAAAGTCTCCTTGAGACAAATGAGTGTCAGTTATGGTAATGGTGCCAATATTAAATGTCGTCATGTGAAGTCACAACGGATATTTTAATACTGTTATTACTACAATTTCATGCAGAACTACTTGAGACACTGTTACGGGCAAGTGCAAACTTTGGCTTCGGGAGCTCATTTTCTTTCCCCCGGCCCCCCCACCCCTCCTTCCTTTCAATGTCGCATTGCCCGACAATATTGATAGGGGGAGGGAGGAGAACTTGCGGGAATTGGTGGGTTTCCCGTGGGACTATGCAAGAGTGGGTTTTGGGCAAGGGTGTCTCAACAATTCTGCAGGTAATTGTAGCTTTATAGTAAAAATTTTCCCCTGGCCCAAGACGTCTTACAGAAAACCCTAATAATCCTAATAGCCATGTTGTTTTCCTTTGAATTAATGTTAACACCTGTACTAATTGAAAGAAATTCTGAAATACACAATGTAGCCATCTTAATTCGCCCCCAGGCGTACCTCCTTGCATATTATATGGTGGTGCGCGTAGCGTTGTGGGATAGGTGCACCGCTGTTTTGCATCCTTCCCACAACGCCCCGCGCTCCCTGTTTGCCTGCGCTAACCCGGCGTCTGTAGACAGGGCAGTCAAATCATTTTAACCTTGGATTTCTGCTCTTTTAAGCTTGCAGGTTCGACTTTGAACATGGCATCCAGGACTGGAAGAAGACCGGGACAGCGTTTGACAACCAGCCTACCTTTGGTGACAACCCAACGGCTCGTGGCAGAGGTCAGTCTGCCCATCAGCAGGGAGACTGGTGGATTGGAGGATATGAGGATAGACCCTCCGAAGACTCAAAGGCAGGAGCAGTTCAAGGAGACGGTCCCCAAGGCACTCTCACTTCTCCATCCTTTCAGATCACGGGCAGATACATTTCGTTCCTGATTGGGGGAGGTTGCGATATAAATACAGTTCGTGCAGCGTTGTTTATTGATGGCCAGGTGAATAATGTAGCTTATGTCAATGTACAAATCTTGTTAAATTTGCCCTATAAAAGGTAAAAGAGCAGTCCTCGAAGAACAGATCGTCATGGCAATTTTCCTAATACAAAACTTAAGCTAGAAAGTGAAGAGGCAGCTCAGTAATTCTCAACAATTTTCCCGATTCGAAACACGCATGCGTACAACAGAAAATGCTGTCGCCATACAAATACCTTTTAAAAACACTTGCAATGATATCCACCGGGAAATATTTTTTCTGTAAGTAGGATATAACGCTTAAATTTTGATTTAAACGCTTTTGGCCAGGCCCCGTAACGCCTCAATGGTTTCTGCAAATTGAACATTTTCGCTAATTGAAGTACCCCCACTGTCAGGCTGCCTGAAATTCAAAATGGTTACTTTATTTAGAGGCTAGGTAACGCGCTGAAGGTCTCTAAATCTCGATCTGCGTGCAACCAGATTTAAACAAAAGCATTCAATAAATGCTATGTGATGCTGCAACTCGTCACATTTTATATGTCCGCGTTGTAATGGTTGTCTCCATGTCAGCAATCGTTTTGCTTCATATTTGAGGGAAAAAATTCTTCTCCGTATCGGTTTACTCAAGTGTTTAATTTGTTGCTTTTTATATTACTTCCTTGTTCACTTAAGCATTATTTTTTCATTCCGTTTTTCAGGTTGTCAAACGCGCTACCGGTAAGTGCCACGAGACGATGACTAGAGAGTTCTGGGACGTCAGTGACTATGTTGGCAAAGAGGCCCAACTCAAACTGATTGACAAGTCTTCTAGCGGATGGGGTCACATCAACTTCGATGATCTTAAGGGCGACATCAGCTGTGCTCAAGATCAATAGCCATTTCTTGTGACGTTCCGTTCCAAGATTTAAGATCGGGCTTTAACAGCAGGAAGAAATAAAGGAACGCCGGGTCAGGGGAAATTCTTAATCGTTGGGTAAACTTAAAGGGAGTGAAAACGAAAAAAGATGCACTTTGTGAATGCTGTTATCAAAATACCATGTGTGAAATGTGTTAAAGGTGGGAAATAAATTGAAAAACTGAATTGTTCTGTTGTGTCATTCATTGTTAGAAATACGTTAAATTCGAGTCCCAACCACAAGGGTCCAACTCTCGCATTTGCGCAAAATTAAATCTCTAAGGCCTGTCTCCCTCAATCTGGGAACACCCTTGTGTCTTGTGCGAGGAGTAGCCGCTGAAAACTCAACAACCGATTTTACCAAAACGCCTTATCGTACCTATGAAATTAAGGTATCCATTACCTTTAAATACGAAAGATTGACTTTTTTTTATTTCGCCGTAAGTTAAACTATCAAAATTAACGGGGTTAAACCTTGGTCAAAATTCCCAGCTCATCCCCAGGGTGTCCAAAAGCAGAACCGTTTAACATCATTCAACAGGGTGGCCAAAAGCGGTTACTGACTTGCCGAATCCAAAAATGTTGAAAGGTGTTGAATGGGAAAGTTGAATCCTTTTGAAATGTTGAATCGTTTTGGACATGCAGCTTGTGGATCAGTTCTGCCAAAAGAAATTACACTATTTTTGTATCAAGTTTTTAAGTTTTATTTTATTTTTTTTTTCTTGCAAAACAATGGGCTATATTGCACCTGGGGTAAAAATACAGTATCATCCAAGGCTTAATCAGTATATGATGCTAACGGACTTTCCAGAGACTCAAACTGAAAAAGACCAGAATTTTAATCACAGAAAATATTGTCTAAATATTTCACCGCGTGATAAAGTCGGACTTGTCAGATCGTGACCTGAAGAGAAACGAGTTAACTAATTTCGCTAAAACTCCTGACGTATAGTATTTCATTTGTTTCAATGAATATTCCAGCGCTTAATAACAGTGGAATCATTATATTACGAGGTAGGAAACCAGCTTCACTAATTTCTCCAGTTAGGTTTGTTTTGAATTACCTTTTTTTCGTTTCCAAACCTATTGTTCCTGAAATAACCATATATGCTTTTGCTCTGCTAGCAAATAAGGTTTTTGGTTGCCTAAGACAATTAGACCGTGCAACTGAGTGACAAAACGTTTTCATTCCCACGCACCCAAATCAACAAGAAAGCGAACGGGTATTGATGTTATACGTTATGATTTTTCGAAACCTCAAGCAGGGAAGGATCTTTGTGACTGCAAAATCGCGCCATGCAAATAACATCCGAGAAATTACCTACCTGGAAACAATGCCATAGAAAAATGCTGATTTCAATGTTGAGCCAAGTAACATGATTGAAAGACGTTAGCAAGATTAGTTTTTTACATTTAGAATCGCTAATATAAGGTTCTTATGGAGCCTGAAGCCCAAGTTAGTAAAATGTACTCATTCTTTTTGCTTTTTTGAACGTTCAAAGAGATCTTGTGCAAAAAATTCCCAACTAAACTTAAAACTCGTTTATTGACTTCAGTGGATACCATACATGCATGTTGCTACTTAATAATTAATTTCAATCGCGCTTTTCATCATTGCTTTCGCTTATTCTTGTAGAGTCCCTGTTCTACTGGTAACAGTTTAAGTAACGGAGGTTATTCAACTTAATTAGGAAATTTTACAAACCGTTTTGCGGCTATTTTCAGTACGACGTTTACTTATCCTCGTTCTACAGTTGATAATACAAACCATTGTAGTAAAACTAATACTAATGGGGACGTGGAAAGTGGCTTATCATTCAGTAGCATCTCCACTCATTTGCATAATATATAATGAAATACAGAATTTTCTTTGGTCAAGACGTATTATTTGTATATTTTCGCATTGTTTTGGATAAATGCATCCTAGGAATATAACTTCTAAGATAACAAAAGCGGAAATTGGACTTAACAGTTTACATAAAATTTTTAAAAAATGAGTTGAAACAGGTAACAGAAATGGTAACGGAAGTTACTGACACGGGACCATTGACCTTCGGCCCTGGTTGAGTTACTTGTTGGCTTGATGTTTGGCAAACAAGCCCTCAATCATGGCAACAGTTTCGTCATGTAACTTGTACTGCCGCTTTGTTTTCCCAGACGGGATAAGAGGCTCGATTGTGGCCAGGATAGACTCAAAGTCTATCCAAACTTGATCTTCTCGAGTAGGCCACTTCAGGAAACCAAATTGCTTTGTCGTTGACTGCATGAAGGTTATCAGAGCATCCTTTTCCATCCTATCAGCTTCCAGCACTTTACCAACATACCACTTACTGTCGTACACTGCGGCAACCCAGTCCCCTGCGACAGGCGTAAATGCTGTATCCGAACACTCTTTAAGAAGGTGTATTTTCCAACCGCATGGAGACTCTGGATTGTATGATCCATTTGCGAAACATTCCTTGCAGTGGCAAGAGGTTTCTCTCACGATGATCTTTCCAGGGGATATGGCTGCTACCGCATGGACGGTCATTGTACCTTGGACAGTTGTGAGATCTTCGAAGTGCTCAATTTCTGATTGCGCCGTGAGGCAGGCCTCTTTTGACACAAAGGTAAAGGTAGCCTCCCACGCACTCGTTTTTAGGGGAGTCGTATTACCCGACTCCCCTAAAAACGACTGCGTGGGGGGCTAAGGTAAAGGTGACAGAACTTGCAGACTGATGCTGCTAAGTCCAGGAGAAAAAATCAGATGCATCCTGGATGGTGAGTTTTTGCTGCCTGACAAGTTCATCAGCCATACGCTTGACGGTTCCTCCAACACCGTCACAAGGACCTTTGCCATGACCCGCTTCAAAATAATTCTAGGATGCGGGGACATCGAAAAGATCTTAATGACGACTTAGCACGTAGAAAATGGTCTTGTTTCTGTATTGTGAAGTTGTGCTGTCGGTGTAGTAGTGGATATGTTTGATGTTTGGAAGTATGACCTTTAGGTGTGGAATGCGCTCTTTCAGGAATGCGAAAACCGTGGAGGAGTTTCGTCAGAAACAAACACCATGCTTTGGTGAGTCACTTCGGCTCCGTCTTCTGGCCGGTAGTGTGCCACAGCAGGATGGAGAGTTACCATTGAGGCATTCCAGTACGCAGACTGCACCTCCTCGACGGACTGGCAAGTGTAGTTTTCTGCAAAATCCATCTGCATAATTACCTCATTCACTGCCAGGTTTTCCTTCAGCGACTTCAGCTGCTCATACTGGACCCTCACTCTCCTTGCATGCCCCCTGAATCGCTCCACTTCCTTTTTGAGTGTCTCTCTAAATTTCTCTTCTTCAAGATTAAAAGCTAAGATTTTCATTTTCTTTTTTCGCTCTATTTCTACTCTCTTCCACTGGCTTAACTGAACAACGCTGGGTTGGCTACCTCGTCTTTGCAATCTTCAATGAACTTGTCCGGGTTTACACTTACTGTGACCCCTAACGATTTGATAGCTCGAAGCTTGAGGGACATGTTCTGGTAATCCTGACAGAGGCACGTGCGGCGGGAGCTGAATGATGTAGGAATGATGTACTTTGGCCTCCTCTGACAAAATGCAGTTTTGCCGACTGTGATGCTAGGATATTCTGCCCTGAGCTTTGCATGTAGACTATACATGTAGTCACTAAGATAACGTTTCTGGACCTTTGCTCCATTGTAGGTCACAAAATCAGTCTGGCATCATTCGGGAGTTGTCGCTTCTTTCCAGGAAAGTAATGATCTTTTTTGTAAGCTGTCGGGATTTTTCAGGAAGGACGTTTCTTCTTAGGGTAGGACAACTTTTTATTAGCTTTGGCTAACAATTCCCTATCGATTCCAGTCATTTTGCTAAGGGTCGCAGGCAATGGTATCTTTTAATGATACGCCCAGATATAATGCTGGCGGTAAGATCTCGCCAAGTGTTACTCTGCTTGGAACCCCCGCTCTGGGCGGCTATTTTTACTTCTGCTGATACTGCATGAGCTAATACTAGTTGCTTTCAAATTTGCCGTGGCACCTTGCGTGGACCCATTCCAGCCTTTCTCAAATCTGAGTTGCATTTGCTGCGAGGGGTTTTCGGAGACTTTTCTGATTCAGTAGCAGTTGCTGCAGGCTTCTTTTTTTCCATTGATTTTCGTTGAAGTTTTTCTGCAGTGACCATGTCTTGCCCTGTAACTTTAAGTTTGTCTCCTGCAGGCTCTTTATCTTTTTTGGACCCTGGTGACCCCTCGGCTGATCCATTTCCTGCTCGTTCAGCTCGTTGTCTTCTTGCCCCTGTTGAAATCCAGCTTTACAACTAATGGCTTGCTCAGATTCCGTGAGAAGAGAAGTTGGGATGTATGATTTCCTTTTACGATTTCTCTCTTTCTCAAGAAAAGGTTCTTTGTTCTCAAGCTTCTTCCTTTCTCTGTAAGCTCGCTGAATCTCACTTCGCGTTTTCTTTGGCTTTTTTGTAACGCCATGCTGTTGCTTTATCCTTTCCCTGTACGCCCGTTGAATTTCAGCACGTGTTTTTGGACCCTTTTTCTGAGAAAAATCAAATTCTAATAGTAAACATTTTAAAATAAGCGGTTCAAAATAATACAATGGTATTATATGTGCCCCTTTAATCTCCAGTGTAAGAGAAACAGGTAAGCAGGATGCCTTAAAAGAACCACGACAACTTTTATGTATCCAGAACTTCACTTCCGCTTGAGGATATTTAAATAACCGCCTTCTCGATGAAACCTCCGTTACTAGTTTAGTTACGTAGACAATTTACGCGACTTTAGTTCAAGAAAAAGATTTTCTATGTAGGAAAGTAAAAAAGTGTACTTACCCTTAAATCTTCTTCTCAGCGAAAGGTAACGTAATCCGTGGAATGTGTTTTTGCCGGCTATTTTGGTTGAATTCGTCTCCACGCGTGCTGCACGAATATGAAGTCAAATCCTGGACAAAATGTTTGAGTCGTCGTTTCGTGTTTTCGTATCGTCGTTTCGTTGTTTCACTTCCTTGCTTCGTTTCGTCGTCCCTTTTGCAATTTTGTCTTGTTTCGTGCTATCGTTTCATCGTTTCGACGTTTCGTTGTGTCAATTTCTTGCTTCGTTTCGTCGTCCCTCTTGCAATTTCGTCTTGTCGTCGCCCCTTTTCGTCGTTTCCTTGTTTCGATTCGTCACTTCTCTCGTCGTTTCGTCACTTCGATGTTTCGTTTCGTCGTTTCGTTTCACCGTTTCGTTTCGCCGATTTAACTGCGCTGGACTGGGAACGAGAAAAGGTACAATTCGCGTGTTCATTACATGAAGCGGTTATCGTGGTTTGCCCAAGATGGCGAGCTTGTTGAGGTCTGAAGAATTATTAAAGGACCTACCTCCGCCGGAATATAGAATTCATCGTCAACCACGTTAACGAACGGTTTGATGAAAGCGAGAATGAAATTATAGCTACATTCTTTCTCGAGCTTCTTCGTTATTTTTCGTTCCCCCCCGAGTTGAAAAGTTTGTTGTTGAGAGCTCGTCAAATGATTGTTGCTGTTGGTGTCGATGAAAAATCATTACAGAGACGACTGTTTAAGTTTACAGGATGCCGAGGACGTCCAACCATAGATATTCCAAAGGAGATACCTGAGATACTAGAACTCGCTAACGAAGAAGCTCGAGAAGGAATGTAGCTATAATTTCATTCTCGCTTTCATCAAACCGTTCGTTTACGTGGTTGACGATGAATTCTATATTCCGGCGGAGGTAGGTCCTTTAATTATTCTTCAGGCCCCAGTTGTTCAAAAGATGGATAGCGCTATCCACCGGATAAATCGCTAACCAGTGGATAAGTGTTAGGGAAACTGATTGCGTTATCCGCTGGATAGTGATTTATCCGGTGGATAGCGCTATCCAACTTTTGAACAACTGGGGCCAGACCTCAACAAGCTGAAGCTCGCCATCTTGGGCAAACCACGATAACCGCTTCATGTAATGGACACGCGAATTGTACCTTTCTCGTTCCCAGTCCAGCGCAATTAAAACGGCGAAACGAAACGGTGAAACGAAACGACGAAACGAAACATCGAAGTGACGAAACGAGGAGAGAAGTGACGAATCCAAACAAGGAAACGACGAAACGGGGCGAAGACAAGACGAAATAGCAAGAGGGACGACGAAACGAAGCAAGAAAGTGACACAACGAAACGACGAAACGATAACACGAAACAAGACAAAATTGCAAAAGGGACGACAAAACAAAGCAAGGAAGTGACAACGAAACGACGAAACGAAAACAGGAAACGACGACTCAAACATTTTGTCCAGGATTTGACTTCTTACACGAAAGACAGATATCTCAGCAAGAGACATTTCGCAATGTTTAAAAGTATCATATAACCTCCCCATAATTACGTGACTACAAAACCATTCAGCTTTAGCTGTCCCAGTTAGATACATATATTGATATAAATAGACTTGCGATGCTTCGTAACCACATGGTAACGAAGGTTACGGTAACGCTCGGTAACGGAGGTTACTATTTAGATAATCAACATTCAATATTTTGCTTGAAATAAGTTGAAATAGAACGATTTTCTCTGTAGGGCCTGGTTATGACTGGTTATGAGGCCATCTGCAAAATAACAAGACTTGATCATATTGCCGCATTTTATTGCAGAGAAATTCAGGTAACGGAGTTTACGCTCTTAACCATAACCCTCCAGTCCTTCCTGACTTAGAGTAAAACTCAAATTTCCGAAGTGCACACTCCACGATTAGTCTGGGTTAATCGATTCCCCATAAAAGCAAGATAAAATTGCCGTAATAAAAGATTCCAACGTCTTGATTTAAATCTTTTAGACTTGTTCAGTTTGTTAGGTAACGGAGGTTACCAGGCTTCCACCATGGAACGACTTCCATGTCCGCTTCATATTAACTTTGCGTGGGTGCACAGTCTAAACAAGCGACGATCACATTAACTGGAAATGAGATTATTTCTACAAAACCTTTCCCGAAACGAAATCTTTAAGTTAAGTAACAATTCAATTCACAAAACGTTATTGTTTAATCTAGTGTTTTTCCTGCGATAAAAATTACCCTGAAAATTTTATAATAAAAATGTTAATTCATTGCTGAGCAGAATATGATAATTGACAGACGCTTGTAGCATTAATTTTTTTTTCTCCTAGAACTTTCGGGTGCCTTTATCCCAAGTTTTCTCTATTTCAGACCAAAAATAGCCATAGTACAACTTTCAAGCCGAGGTAACGGAACCAAATACCTGTAAACGAAAGTCTCAAATCAATAAGTCGTTAGCATGTTTCGGCAGTTCAAAGAATTTCAATTTACCTTGTATCTATATTTGTTTTGAATTGCCTTGAGGAAAAACTCCTCAGTCGTTAGAACTTATAGAAATTATAATTAAATATAGAAATTAGAACTTATTAGAAATTATAATTGCATAACTCTTGAGAGGGGATGAAGGCACAAAACACTACTGAACTTTTTAGTTCAGTAGTGTTTTGTGCCTTCATCCCCTCTCAAGAGTTATGCAATTATAATTTTGCCATGAATCACCTACTCAGGTCAGCTCTTGCTCAGGTATATTAAGGACTGGGTCATTTGAGGTAAAATTGAAAAATGAAGGGGGGTGGTCTATTTCAGTAAGTATGCAACCTAATTGACACGAAATTAAACAAAAAGACGAAACTTGTTACGAAGGCTCGTTTTGATTAAGAGATGTCACAATAGGGATCACGTGACTGATTAAGGTATCGAATTTCGATGTTATTCTTTAAGCGAGATGCAGGAGAACTTATGCAAACCTAACTCACAAAATGAAGTTTTAAGAGTTTTTCTTGCTTTAAGTTCTTCACGAAATTAACTGGAAGGCGTGTCCAGGTCACGTGGTCATTGAAATGCCATGGTTTTGCTGTCACACAATAGCCATAAGAACCTCATCCAGGGCAGGGAGACCACCTTTCCAGTTACATTTGGAAAGTATCTCAAAAAGGTAGAAATGCAATCACTGAAAACGCCAGGTAAACGTGTTTTTTCCTAGTGTGCAGAAGCCCTAAGCGACAAATGTGCTGCCATGGAAACTTCAATGTCAAAAATACTATATCTACAGGATAAAGGCCATGGCCAAGTCTCATACTTATCACATGTTTCCTTTCGGAGATATACCACCCCCCATTACTTTCTGGATCAGATTCTTGTAGACCCAGTCCTTAATATATCTGAGTATAAATTGTGTGGTAGGAAGAAGAAAAATTTCATCACAACGGTCCAGTGGCCTGAATGCTTCTGGTCGGTCTGCACGCATTTAGTCGTTTTACCTTTGTTCATTATTGTAGTTGTTCATAAATCCTTAAAAACCTTAAAAGATGCCGGTTCTTTCGATAATAGCTTTTGCTTATTTGCGTTAGATTCGGCACATGTAAAGTTAGGCCTTTGACCTGGGCCTTAGTTATACATGGAATGACTTCCATGCTTTGTTTTAACTTTGTGGGGATGCGTATTCATTTAGTTTTTTTTTGGGGGGGGGGGTGGGGGATAGTCTTTGCAACCCTTATCCCGGGTCCTCTCCATTTCAGACAAGAAATAGGTACCTTAAAATTTTTAAGCGGCGGTAACGGAACCATTTGACTATAACAAATAGAAACATTGTTTTGTATTCTCAAAAGGCGCTCTGTTAAGGCTAAGTACCTGTTGAGCCAAGTAACATGATTGAGAGACACTTCTAATATTGCATAACACTACATCTCGTTTGCAAGGTGCAAAAAATAATAACTTATGGCTTAAGAGAGCCAAATTGTACTTTATTGCCGTACTTCAAAAACAGTATTTCTAATTCAAATTGTACCTAAGTAGCATCATTTTGCTTCAAAGCTTTATGCCGACCCAGGCTTACACCATGGAACGACTTCCATGTTTTCATTTTAACTTTGCGTGGGTACTCATGATCAATCCTGCCAGACCTATCTCTTATGCATATTCTAGTCTTTTGATGGTATAGTTCTTACCGAAATATTACTTTTTTCCAACTTAGTTTTGTCATTTGTTGACGAAATAATTTGACACAATGAACATACTCGGATTATCTTTCATGATAAAAATTAGCCTGAAAATTTTGTAATAAGATTGTAAATTCATTGCTGAGCAGAGTGACAAAATTGACAGACGCTTGTAACATTTTCTCTTTTTCTCCTACGATTTTCGCGTACCTTTAATTTATCCCAACTTCGGATCACGAACCTTTCCCAGAATGGTCTTCTTAAGTAACAATTCACAAATCGTTATTGTTTACTCCAGTGTTTGTCTTGCGAAAAAAAATTAGCCATGTTAATTCATTGCTGAGCAGTGTGACAAAATTGACAGACGCTTGTAACATTTTCTTTTTTTCTCCTATAACTTTCGCGTGCCTTTAATTTATCCCAAGTTTTCTCTATCTCGGACAAGGAATAGCCGTATTGGACAACTTTCAAGCCGAGGTAACTAAAACTCTCAATAAGTCGTTAGTCCGGTTCGGCTTTTCAAAGGTGTTCGGCTCACTTGTACATAGAATTGTTTTGAATTACCTTCAGGCAAAACCCCTCATTAGAAATTTTACATGGGTAAGTACTTTCTAGCTTTAGCACGGTGGTTTATCCTTAGTCAAAAATTACTTGGGTATAATTTTCTCATGAAATAAGCTTGACATTGTTAGTAGCATAAAAATTAAATTTTTATAAACCCTGGTCGGATCTTTGAGTCTTTTTTTAATTGCACCAAAGATAGTCTTTCATCCCGTTACTGTGAAAACCGTCTCTGCTCTAAAAGGAATGTTGTTTGTGACAGTCCACATATAGAGTGATATATGGCCTATAACCCATGCACAATGCATCACTTGAGTGCTCACCCCTGAACACTGAAGAACTGCGACCAAACACTAGAGAGAGATCAAATCACTGATTGCCAAAGAGGTAAGTCTAGCATTAGCAAAGGGCATTAAAACAGTGTACACGACGCGCCGGTTTACAACTCTTAAAATTCGGTTTAAAATTCTTCCTATTAATCCTCGCTGTGAAGCCTTTTCGCTGTATAGACCTCACGCAGCTTCTCAGAAGCGTACCTTGAACATAAGTCCACAAGATCAACAGTAAAAGTATTCGTTTGTTTGGAAGGACTCCGCTTTCAAAAAGCAATATCAAAGCAATTTTCTTGGTTTTTCGGTCAAATTGTGCTAAATTGATATGTAACTACCTTGCTCAAAAATGAATTGCTTGTTGAGTTGCTGCAAAGACGTAAAGAAAAGATATCAAGTGGTTTTCAAAGAAAGGACGAGCCACAATCAGTTTTTACCGAGTTTATAGCACACGCAAGGGAAGAACTTGAAATATTTCGGGCCGCCTTTTTCAAGTGAGAACCATTTTCATCCTTCCAAACCTAAGCCAATAGAGTTTGTATTAACAAGCTGACAACGATAAAATGCCGTAAACGTTTGTGTTTTCTGCGTGTTCTAAACATTAGTGTTTTCTACACTTTCTAAGTCGTGGGAAACTTTTGTAAACTAGTTTCCAACTCGTTGCAGCTTTCTACGATCAGTTTTCTAAACAGCGTTTGATGGTTTTTATTTCCAGAAATCGATATATAATTTATTTCTGATACTTTAAAAAGGAGATAATGCTTTGTTAAAATAGACATAAGTAAAACTACCGTTATCACGCGTCAATCATTTAAACATCACCTAAATGCACAAGGCAGTCATTTTATTGTTTTCTCTGATGTAGCTGTGTAACTCCACAATTCCGATTTACCTCCTTCATTCGCCTCTGGAAATTAGACCTGTTTCTCTAATTACCTATTATTTTAGTCATACCACATAATGTAAACACGCCTAATCACCGTTGATATTTAAGTTGCCTTCTTGTAAAAGTATCATTACATGACTATGACTCTGTAATAGAGCCGAAATATTGTATCAGTATCAGTTATCTTGTAATAAGCCAAAACTTGGTTTTTACAATGATATCATTTCTCGGCCTTGCCTTCTTCATTTAGCATTGTTTAAATTGAATATAATTTAAAGTGGAAAGTTGTTGCAGAGTTTTAATCCGGCAATGGCACATCATCAGACGTAAACGAACACTATAGGAAGATGACCCGCTTGTTAGGGGCGGTAAGGATAGGAGATCTTAGGCATCGTCACGACTGCTAAAGGTGCACATAACGAATCACAATATTTAATATTCTATTTTTACAGTTCACTGAAAAACAGTTTAAAATTTTCATATTGTATTTTTGCGTATTTTGTAAGAGTGGTTACCCATGTTTTGGTTTAGTGGAAGTTATCTTTCCTTGTGCTCGATAAAACTTTTTTACCTGTGATGAACGTATCTTTAAGACCAATGAAAACTAAACACGAGAAAGACACTTTCCTCCAAAGGTTATCTTTTACAAGTTTTACTTGTCATGAAAAGCATGTCATTCCAGTTTTAGAGGTTTTGTTTCCTTTTTCTTTTTTGGGGGGGGGATCATAAATCAAAGAAAATAAACACACCAGATCATGTTTAACGCAAAACTCCCTTACCAGCCTTAGTCATTCGAACGCGCCTTATCCTTCTACCTCGGTCTAGGCCGAAGTTAAAGCTGCCGTATTTAATGTGTTATACCACTCTTCATCTTTCAAAATAATAGATCGTTCCTTCATCGTTAGTAGAGCCCGCCGGTTTCCTAGGGATCTTTGACAGATTCGCCTATCTATGAAAACTTGGTTTTTTTCCGCGAAGTCCTCTCGTTGCCTTTTGCCATCTGCAATCATATTGCCGCATTTTATTGCAGAGAAATTCAGGTAACGGAGTTTACGCTCTTAACCATAACCCTCCAGTCCTTCCTGACTTAGAGTAAAACTCAAATTTCCGAAGTGCACACTCCACGATTAGTCTGGGTTAATCGATTCCCCATAAAAGCAAGATAAAATTGCCGTAATAAAAGATTCCAACGTCTTGATTTAAATCTTTTAGACTTGTTCAGTTTGTTAGGTAACGGAGGTTACCAGGCTTCCACCATGGAACGACTTCCATGTCCGCTTCATATTAACTTTGCGTGGGTGCACAGTCTAAACAAGCGACGATCACATTAACTGGAAATGAGATTATTTCTACAAAACCTTTCCCGAAACGAAACCTTTAAGTTAAGTAACAATTCAATTCACAAAACGTTATTGTTTAATCTAGTGTTTTTCCTGCGATAAAAATTACCCTGAAAATTTTATAATAAAAATGTTAATTCATTGCTGAGCAGAATATGATAATTGACAGACGCTTGTAGCATTAATTTTTTTTTCTCCTAGAACTTTCGGGTGCCTTTATCCCAAGTTTTCTCTATTTCAGACCAAAAATAGCCATAGTACAACTTTCAAGCCGAGGTAACGGAACCAAATACCTGTAAACGAAAGTCTCAAATCAATAAGTCGTTAGCATGTTTCGGCAGTTCAAAGAATTTCAATTTACCTTGTATCTATATTTGTTTTGAATTGCCTTGAGGAAAAACTCCTCAGTCGTTAGAACTTTTTAGTTCAGTAGTGTTTTGTGCTTTCATCCCCTCTCAAGAGTTATGCAATTATAATTTTGCCATGAATCACCTACTCAGGTCAGCTCTTGCTCAGGTATATTAAGGACTGGGTCATTTGAGGTAAAATTGAAAAATGAAGGGGGGTGGTCTATTTCAGTAAGTATGCAACCTAATTGACACGAAATTAAACAAAAAGACGAAACTTGTTACGAAGGCTCGTTTTGATTAAGAGATGTCACAATAGGGATCACGTGACTGATTAAGGTATCGAATTTCGATGTTATTCTTTAAGCGAGATGCAGGAGAACTTATGCAAACCTAACTCACAAAATGAAGTTTTAAGAGTTTTTCTTGCTTTAAGTTCTTCACGAAATTAACTGGAAGGCGTGTCCAGGTCACGTGGTCATTGAAATGCCATGGTTTTGCTGTCACACAATAGCCATAAGAACCTCATCCAGGGTAGGGAGACCACCTTTCCAGTTACATTTGGAAAGTACCTCAAAAAGGTAGAAATGCAATCACTGAAAACGCCAGGTAAACGTATTTTTTCCTAGTGTGCAGAAGCCCTAAGCGACAAATGTGCTGCCATGGAAACTTCAATGTCAAAAATACTATATCTACAGGATAAAGGCCATGGCCAAGTCTCATACTTATCACATGTTTCCTTTCGGAGATATACCACCCCCCATTACTTTCTGGATCAGATTCTTGTAGACCCAGTCCTTAATATATCTGAGTATAAATTGTGTGGTAGGAAGAAGAAAAATTTCATCACAGCGGTCCAGTGGCCTGAATGCTTCTGGTCGGTCTGCACGCATTTAGTCGTTTTACCTTTGTTCATTATTGTAGTTGTTCATAAATCCTTTAAAACCTTAAAAGATGCCGGTTCTTTCGATAATAGCTTTTGCTTATTTGCGTTAGATTCGGCACATGTAAAGTTAGGCCTTTGACCTGGGCCTTAGTTATACATGGAATGACTTCCATGCTTTGTTTTAACTTTGTGGGGATGCGTATTCATTTAGTTTTTTTTTGGGGGGGGGTGGGGGATAGTCTTTGCAACCCTTATCCCGGGTCCTCTCCATTTCAGACAAGAAATAGGTACCTTAAAATTTTTAAGCGGCGGTAACGGAACCATTTGACTATAACAAATAGAAACATTGTTTTGTATTCTCAAAAGGCGCTCTGTTAAGGCTAAGTACCTGTTGAGCCGAGTAACATGATTGAGAGACACTTCTAATATTGCATAACACTAAATCTCGTTTGCAAGGTGCAAAAAATAATAACTTATGGCTTAAGAGAGCCAAATTGTACTTTATTGCCGTACTTCAAAAAAAGTACTTCTAATTCAAATTGTACCTAAGTAGCATCATTTTGCTTCAAAGCTTTATGCCGACCCAGGCTTACACCATGGAACGACTTCCATGTTTTCATTTTAACTTTGCGTGTGTACTCAGACCTACCTCTTATGCATATACTAGTCTTTTGATGGTACAGTTCTTACCGAAATATTACTTTTTTCCAACTTAGTTTTGTCATTTGTTGACGAAATAATTTGACACAATGAACATACTCGGATTATCTTTCATGAAAAAGATAGCCTGAAAATTTTATAATCGGAATGTTAATTCCTTGCTGAGCAGAGTGACACAATTGACAGACTCTTGTAACATTTTCTTTTTTTCTCCTACGATTTTCGCGTACCTTTAATTTATCCCAACTTCGGATCACGAACCTTTCCCAGAATGGTCTTCTTAAGTAACAATTCACAAATCGTTATTGTTTACTCCAGTGTTTGTCTTGCGATAAAAAATTAGCCATGTTAATTCATTGCTGAGCAGTGTGACAAAATTGACAGACGCTTGTAACATTTTCTTTTTTTCTCCTATAACTTTCGCGTACCTTTAATTTATCCCAAGTTTTCTCTATCTCGGACAAGGAATAGCCGTATTCGACAACTTTCAAGCCGAGGTAACTAAAACTCTCAATAAGTCGTTAGTACGGTTCGGCTTTTCAAAGGTGTTCGGCTCACTTGTACATAGAATTGTTTTGAATTACCTTCAGGCAAAACCCCTCATTAGAAATTTTACATGGGTAAGTACTTTCTAGCTTTAGCACGGTGGTTTATCCTTAGTCAAAAATTACTTGGGTATAATTTTCTCATGAAATAAGCTTGACATTGTTGGTAGCATAAAAATTAAATTTTTATAAAACCTGGTCGGATCTTTGAGTCTTTTTTTAATTGCACCAAAGATAGTCTTTCATCCCGTTACTGTGAAAACCGTCTCTGCTCTAAAAGGAATGTTGTTTGTGACAGTCCACATATTACGGTGGCCCATATCTGCCACGGCAAAACTTACTTTTCCACGGCAAAACTTTCTTTTCCACGGCAAAACTTTATTTCTCACGGCAAAACTTACTTTTCCACGGCAAAACTTTATTTCTCACGGCAAAACGTTCTTTTCCACGGCAAAACTTTCTTTTCCACGGCAAAACTTTCTTTTCCACGGCAAAACTTTATTTCTCACGGCAAAACTTTCTTTTCCACGGCAAAACTTTATTTCTCACGGCAAAACTTTCTTTTCCACGGCAAAACTTTATTTCTCACGGCAAAATTTACTTTCTTACGGCAAAATTTTGCACGGCGAAAGAAACTGGGACACGATTTAAGAAGAATCAAGATGGCGACGGCTTATGATCACAACGTAGACGAAGACGAAGAAGATACAGAGGAGGTGCTTATAAAATACTACTTTTATCGTGGGTATCAATACAAAGATATCTTAGATTTCCTAGCGACCTATCACAACATTGAAATTAGTGAAAGAACGTTGCACAGACGACTGAGGATGTATGGATTATCGAGGAAAAATCCCCAATATGATGTTAATGCCATAATTGAAGAAGTTCGATGTATGTTAGATGGCCCTGATTGTATTTCGGGCTATAGGCATGTGTGGCATAGTCTTCAGTTAAAGGGACATCAAGTTCCACGACAAGTGGTTGAGACTTTACTTCGAGAAATGGATCCTGTTGGGTGCCAACAGAGAAAAGAGCACAAACTAAAAAGACGTGAGTATCATAACCCTGGACCAAATGCTGTGTGGCATGCGGACGGGTACGACAAACTAAAACCCTATGGTTTTCCCATTCACGGGTGCATAGACGGCTGGAGCAGGAAGCTTTTATGGCTGGTAGTTACTAGGTCAAACAACTCCCCTGACAACATTGGATCTTACTTCCTTGATACCGTCAAGACATGCGGTGGATGTCCACGTGAGCTAGTCACTGATTTGGGTACAGAGAATAAGATCATGGTTTCTGCGCAAGCCTTTTTTCGTGACGATGAAAACGCTCACACATATGTTGCATCGCCACGAAACCAAAGGATTGAGGGTTATTGGTCACAATACCGACGAAACAGGTCAACTTGGTGGATAAATTTATTTAAAGATCTTGTTGAAAGAGGTGATCTCAACACAAGTGATACTCTGCAGAAGGACTGTCTGTGGTTCTGCTTTGCAGAAATACTGCAGGAAGATTTGGACTATGTTAAAGAACATTGGAACACGCATCGAATAAGGAAATCTAGACATGACACTGTATCAGATGTTCCAGATGTGCTGTATTATCTGCCGGAAGGAAGAGGTGGAGAGTCAGGTTTGCTACTCTCGGTACCTGATAACAAGATTAATTATGTTGAAAATCACTTAATCGAAAAGGAACAAGTGAATGAGCATTTTGAGTATTTTCAGTATGTGATGGATTCTCTTGCCTTAGCAAGGCCTACCCACTGGAGAGAAGCCTTGCAACTGTACCATAGACTTGTGTCTGTATCAGGCTCAGGTTCTTGATCCCGCCCATGTGACTCGTGACACAGTCCGTCGGTCATTGCTGATCACTGACATTGGTGCATTCAAGACCTCGTTATCAATAACTGTGTAATTATCATTTAACTTCCATTTTCAATGGACATTGTGAACCATTAGCAAACTTTAGTGTGTTGTTCAGTTTTGTTACCGCGTGATGCGCAAATTAGGCCAACTTTGATTAACTGTATACTTTCATGAGAACATCTAATCACAATTTGAGGAAACAGCGTAGCTCCCAGACCGATGGTTTAAAAGTATAGTGAACATGTGCTTTTCAGTTGGTTTCCTAGAAGATACCCTAGATGATAGATATATCCTGACACTCGTGCGTGATGCTATAATATTATTTATAAGTGGAACTGAGACCTGTCCTACACGTGGAGGCCACCTCTTCTGAAAGCTGGTTTCTGTAACAACTGGTAGAATTGCTGTAACCGCTGATGCTGGTTATCCACCTTTATTCTAGAAATAGAACCTTACAACTCTTTTTCTCGAAGGAATACTCTGAAGATTTTCACCTGAGGAAATGGCCATGATAAAGAACAGGAACAATATTATTGCCTTTACGTTTAGTTTGAAATTATTATAACTGGAAAAATCCTCTTAACCCGTGCTGTTTGACACATATAAGACAAAGTAGCAGTGTTGCTGACTCCTGTAGACATACCTTTTGCAGCTGGTGGACCACATGACCTATCTCTGAACAGAAACATGATAAAACTGGTGAAAGGTGATAGGTTACATCTTGCAGAATTACAAAAAATACAAATTAGCAAGAAAGGCAAGTTTGCAGTCACAGACGTTTTTGGAGGTAGATTTGTACGGGTGGTTTCAATAAGAGAAAAAGATGAAGATTTGTGGAAAAAAAAAGATATTGGAGGGCAAGATTTGCTGCCCAGCAACCTTTCCAAGCAAAATCTCTACAACTTTCAGTCATTTCACCTGTTATGACAATTTCCCTCTTATATATCTGGTGTTAGCTAAGCTGTATCTCATAAGGATAGCATAGAGTGACACGTGACCCTTACCATGCTGCAGAAGGCCTATGGGGCTCGGAAATAATTGATTAGACAAATATAACAACATTTTGGGAGGAAAAGGAACTCAACTGTCAGAACACAACGGAAAAACTATTACATCAACTGGCAATTGCCCTCTTATGACAATATGGTCTTAAGAGTTAAGGTTTAGCAAATGCTTGGCCTTTACAATAGGCAAGGATAAAAAGCTCTTTGAACTCACCAAAGGAGCTCATGTGCGCTACAGGAAAGGTAATTTCCTTGCCACATGCCCCAACAACAGGAAAACAAACTTTGTGTTTTGGGTTGTGCTTAAGGCAGTCATGGTTAAAATGAACAGTAACATTAAACTTTTGGTTATCTATTGGCTTGTGTCGTTGTCCGGTTAACCAACCCATAACACCTGCCACTGTTAAATCTGGATTTTCAAATGTTTCTGTTTCTACTTCAATTCCGCAGTCAAGGTTGTCATCTTTATAGTTCCATGCCACTGCTGCTGTGTGGCCCCCCCATTTTGGTATCTTCAAACAAATTTAAGCAATCCTGGAAATGATCCATCATGTTTTCTTCAATTTGTCTCCTTGAGGAGCCTGCCGGTGAATACTGTGGGTCCATCAGGGTGAACAAGTAGTTGGCATCTGGGCTAGCTGCTCTTTGAAGTTTCCATTAACAAATAATGGCTGGCATACTAATGGTTGCTCTTCACCAACTCTGCCAGTCCATAGATAGACATTCCTGTAAAGAATTCTTTCATGTACAAGATCCGACGATTAACTAGGCTCACTTTTAGGGATCGTATGATTTCATCCACATGTTCCTCGTCAATTATTCCAGTGTAACCATGCTCCGAGATTGTGTCAGTGTAGTTCTTGCAATCTTCTCGTACATCATTCAGAAGCTTTTGCTCTTTTGTTGTCAGATCTGCTTCTTGAATGTTGACCATATCAACACTGTTCAACATTGATTCATATGCACACTACTCAAGAAAGCAGGGTGGAGGCCCTCCTTGGGCCAAAGAAACTGCCACAATCTCACCACAGCTTCGATAGTTTCCATTTTGAACATGGTATGTAGAGTCTGTGGGACTTCCATCTGGGAACATCTCCCTTCCCATGTCGGAAATAACTTGGGCGAGGAATTCTTGTGACATGGCGCCTGTGTCAATCCCGGCCTCGCCACTGTAATGTACTCTTAGAACACTGGTGGGCAGAGTGTTTTGGGCCTGCCTTTGCCATAATGCAAGTGTTCTTGTGAAGGGTGCAACACGGCGTGTAACAAGGAAAAAATCTTGTGTTTGGTCTACTCTGTCTGCCAGTAATTCAACAATCTGGCTTGGTTTGGTGAAAACATTGGTAGAGTGGTCAGGGATATCGTCAAAACACTCACTATTGTTTTCCCAATCTTGAAGTACTTTTGCTAACTTGGCATCTTCTAATACCTGCTCATGTGATGGTTGAAAGCTTGGACTTGGGTCATCTAATTGTTCTCCACTTGGAGAATCACAGCGTAAGGGTGTAGTGTCTTTTTTGTCATGAGAGATATCTGATGATGGAAATGGTAAGGAACTGTCAGATACAGTACTCGGCTTGGAATCACTCAGTTCGGATTCTGTGCTATCAGTGCCTTCTGACATCTCAAAGTCAGCAGTTGTGCATAGGTACATGGTTACTCTCTTATAGTCTCTACCAAGTTCAGTCTTATATTTTTCAAGTTCGAATTCTTCTTCTTGACCTGGTAAGCAAAGGGCATGGCTACCATCTTCATATAACAAGACATAGTCTTCCTCGCCATCAAACTTTCTGTCAAATGCAACCCACTTTTCAATTCCTTGGCTCAACATTCTGGCATAATGTGCTGATTTTGGGACTTGAATAGGCAGCCTTTTGCCCCAAACTGGCTTTAGATCATTTCCAGCAATTTTCATGAGGCCTATACTTATGGTTACATTTTCATCAGAACTGCGTTTAGCTTTCTTTCTTGGACGAAATTGTGAGCCTGATTGCTGTTGTTTCTTTTTAACGGACAGGTAATCCTCGAATGACTTTGCACTCATTGCAGTGCTTGACTTTGGTTGATTTGGAACCGGCACTCCCAAAGGAAAGTTTAGGACCCTGACTAGAGCCTCCTTCATGAGCAACCAAACCACACTGAACTGGTGAGCCACATTTCCAACAGAATTTTGCACTGCTTCTTTGTTTTGCAGAACAAGACGTACAAAACCTAATGAACAGAAAACAAGTTTCCCTTCAATATAGCTTTGATTAAATTTTACTTCACATACAGAAACTATGCCGCCAAAAGCAACTTTCACTCAAGACTAAAACTTCAACTTGTAATATTTTCAAAATGGAATTACTAAAATAGAAATGGGAAGTGAAAGAGAACAAAGCATTTGTAAATAAAATAATGGGACCCAAAAGAATAATAATTTAAGAAAGTGCAATGCAAAATAAAAATAATTTATTATAAAAATGTAGGCAGAAAGGTACTAGTTCCTGTCTAAAATTAGGAATCTGTAAATCCACATGCACAGTGAGAATGAAACTCAACCACCGTTTTGATCATGTGCGTTCCTTCTCCTGAACCACTGATTTGAATTTTGTGTGCTTCTTTGGGAAAATTAAAATGAGTACTGTGGAACCCGATATAACGAAATGCCAAGGGACTGGTAAAATATGTTCGTTATAACGGGGGTTCTTTTCCATACATTTTACTATTACTGGGCTAAAAAATCTCGTTACATCGGGGTCTTCGTTATATAGGGGTGTGTGGTGTCAAGGTTCCACTGTTCCTTTGGGATAAATATATTCATCATCTTATTTTTATTTACTTTATGTCTACTTCTGACCTGCTAATGCTAGGGTCATAGTTGGTGTTCTTTCTTTGCAAAAAGGCCCAAATGATCAAAAAATGATAGCAAGAACAAGCAAAGTCCAACAAAGAGCATAACTAGCACATATCATAACCATTACCCTGGAACAAGAGCCATTTTAACAAGCAACAATGAATATCCTTTGAGTTCGAAAATAAGCTAAGGCTTATTTATACAATCTACAATAATAAGCTTACATGTAGGCAATTACCACTACATAGTCCGATTTAACAACAACACGAGCAGCTTTGTACCGATGCACCGTTATGAAAACAATAAGCTTAAGAACTTTAAGCTTTAAGTTCTTATATTATATATAAGCTTAATAAATCAAACTCAATGATACAATTGGAAAGAAATCTATGCTATTGATTGACTAAGTGTTTCCCAACAAAGCTGACAAATCGCAACGCTAGCCCTAGCGCTCGAAACGTCAGCTTTAGAATCTCTTTACGGTGGCCAACTGAATTCACATGCATTATCAACTCAGTCGATAATACCAATTTTTGCCCAGATGAGTATTGAACCAGTGCTTCAGCACAACGAACGCTTCACGACAAATCTCAATATAACCTGGGAGAAAAACAGTCGCCATGGAAAAGATATAAACGGGAAAGGCTTGGCAACTGTTTAAGCGAATAAAAGCAATAAGCTTCTGGCTAATTTTCAAATGAAATACTTACACAAACTCTTCCTCGCCGTCCGCCATTTTGCTGGACTCGAAGTACGAAGTTCCCGGATCTAAAATGGCGGGAAAGTACAGACAGAACGACTGGAACCGACGTTTGCCGTGAAAAGGAAAGTTCTGCCGTGGAAACAGCCCCTGCGTGGAAAAGAAAGTTTCGCCGTGGAAAAGAAAGTTATGCCGTGGAAAAGTAAGTTTTGCCGTGGAAAAGAAAGTTTTGCCGTGAGAAATAAAGTTTTGCCGTGGAAAAGTAAGTTTTGCCGTGGAAAAGAAAGTTTTGCCGTGGAAAAGTAAGTTTTGCCGTGGAAAAGAAAGTTTTGCCGTGGAAAAGAACGTTTTGCCGTGAGAAATAAAGTTTTGCCGTGGAAAAGTAAGTTTTGCCGTGAGAAATAAAGTTTTGCCGTGGAAAAGAAAGTTTTGCCGTGGAAAAGTAAGTTTTGCCGTGGCAGATATGGGCCACCCTAACATATAGAGTGATATATGGCCTATAATCCATGCACAATGCATCACTTGAGTGCTCACCCCTGAACACTGAAGAACTGCGACCAAACACTAGAGAGAGATCAAATCACTGATTGCCAAAGAGGTAAGTCTAGCATTAGCAAAGGGCATTAAAACAGTGTACACGACGCGCCGGTTTAGAACTCTTAAAATTCGGTTTAAAATTCTTCCTATTAATCCTCGCTGTGAAGCCTTTTCGCTGTATAGACCTCACGCAGCTTCTCAGAAGCGTACCTTGAATATAAGTCCATGAGATCAACAGTAAAAGTATTCGTTTGTTTGGAAGGACTCCGCTTTCAAAAAAGCAATATCAAAGCAATTTTCTTGGTTTTTCGGTCAAATTGTGCTAAATTGATATGTAACTACCTCGCTCAAAAATGAATTGCTTGTTGACTTGCTGCAAAGATGTAAAGAAAAGATATCAAGTGGTTTTCAAAGAAAGGACGAGCCACAATCAGTTTTTACCGAGTTTATAGCACACGCAAGGGAAGAACTTGAAATATTTCGGGCCGCCTTTTTCAAGTGAGAACCATTTTCATCCTTCCAAACCTAAGCCAATAGAGTTTGTATTAACAAGCTGACAACGATAAAATGCCGTAAACGTTTGTGTTTTCTGCGTGTTCTAAACATTAGTGTTTTCTACACTTTCTAAGTCGTGGGAAACTTTTTGTAAACTAGTTTCCAACTCGTTGCAGCTTTCTACGATCAGTTTTCTAAACAGCGTTTGATGGTTTTTATTTCCAGAAATCGATATATAATTTATTTCTGATACTTTAAAAAGGAGATAATGCTTTGTTAAAATAGACAAAAGTTAAACTACCGTTATCACGCGTCAATCATTTAAACATCACCTAAATGCACAAGGCAGTCATTTTATTGTTTTCTGTGATGTAGCTGTGTAACTCCACAATTCCGATTTACCTCCTTCATTCGCCTCTGGAAATTAGACCTGTTTCTCTAATTACCTATTATTTTAGTCATACCACATAATGTAAACACGCCTAATCACCGTTGATATTTAAGGTGCCTTCTTGTAAAAGTATCATTACATGACTATGACTCTGTAATAGAGCCGAAATATTGTATCAGTATCAGTTATCTTGTAATAAGCCAAAACTTGGTTTTTACAATGATATCATTTCTCGGCCTTGCCTTCTTCATTTAGCATTGTTTAAATTGAATATAATTTAAAGTGGAAAGTTGTTGCAAAGTTTTAATCCGGCAATGGCACATCATCAGACGTAAACGAACACTATAGGAAGATGACCCGCTTGTTAGGGGCGGTAAGGATAGGAGATCTTAGGCATCGTCACGACTGCTAAAGGTGCACATAACGAATCACAATATTTAATATTCTATTTTTACAGTTCACTGAAAAACAGTTTAAAATTTTCATATTGTATTTTTGCGTATTTTGTAAGAGTGGTTACCCATGTTTTGGTTTAGGGGAAGTTATCTTTCCTTGTGCTCGATAAAACTTTTTTACCTGTGATGAACGTATCTTTAAGACCAATGAAAACTTTCCCTACTTTAAACACGAGAAAGACACTTTCCTCCAAAGGTTATCTTTTACAAGTTTTACTTGTCATGAAAAGCATGTCATTCCAGTTTTAGAGGTTTTGTTTCCTTTTTTTTTGGGGGGGGGGGGATCATAAATCAAAGAAAATAAACACACCAGATCATGTTTAACGCAAAACTCCCTTACCAGCCTTAGTCATTCGAACGCGCCTTATCCTTCTACCTCCGTCTAGGCCGAAGTTAAAGCTGCCGTATTTAATGTGTTATACCACTCTTCATCTTTCAAAATAATAGATCGTTCCTTCATCGTTAGTAGAGCCCGCCGGTTTCCTAGGGATCTTTGCCAGATTCGCCTATCTTATGAAAACTTGTTTTTTTTTCCGCGAAGTCCTCTCGTTGCCTTTTGAAATTTTTTGTCTCTAAATGTTTATTTCAGTTTATTTTTGGAAGTCTTACATATCGCTGGGTTTGGGTTTCGATTCTTAAGTGGACCAAACTTACTAATGGTTTCTTTTAATTAACGATAATTTCTTTTTCCTTGGCGTGAAGTGTCTTTAATTTTTGGGGGGTTTTATTGTATTGCCTTATTGTGACACTTGTTAAACTTGTTTTTCATCAATTGACAGAGGTTGTCACAAAATATGTTTTGCCAATTAAAAAACATGTTCCCTTTTTGGAAAATATATTCAAGTTTGCTGATATCAAAATCCTTTGTGGGAGTTATTTTGTTTACCAGTAATTTTGTAGACAGGAACAAAGTCACATTGCATTGAACCTATTCAAACCGATATACTCCTTTTTAACTAACCTTCCATGCCTTATGTTTATATTTAATTTAGGTTTAAATTGTGTTATATCGCATTATTGGAGAGACTGGAAGGTGCTTAAAAACTAGAAACACAAAAGCCTTTAAAAAAGGTTCCAACGTTGCAACACACGCATGGTTGAACGACCACTCCATTGACTTTAAAAGTGCTCATGTAATCGACAAGGGAAATTTCCGCGTTAGAAAAATACTGGAATCCTGGCACACAGCAATTACAAGCGACGCAGACAATAATGCGAAACAATTACCTAGACAATATTCAATTTTATTATGATCTTCTGATTAGCATTTTATTCCCACTAAAGTATTTTTATTGTTTTTTATTATAATTTCTCTTTTTCGCACTTTTTGTAGTATGTATTTTAATGTTCGCACTTTTTATTCATCACTTGTCAAAGATTGCAGACTGGCAATCGAAAGCTCAAACTTTTAAATTTTTAACCAGAGAACGCTCAAAATCTTATTAAGAAATATGTGCCCCGTGAAAACCTTAAGGAGCAGAGAAGCTGCACCTTTCACATGCAAATTACAAATCTTTCTTTACATGCTGCAAAACAGGCTTCAACACAGAGTAAAAAAAGAGACAAAGCAATTTTTAAAATTGTTAATACAGTTGCACCTTGAATTAAAAGAATATAAAACACCATCAATGTCACTTCGATCATTCTCTCACCACCTGACCATGAATCAAACAGACAACATTTTCACTTTGGGCAGACAGTTCAGCCACCTCTTTAAGTGAGTACAGATGTTTGCCATGGATTAAAAACTAACTTCTCAAAAGCATGTTTACGGATTGTGTTGTTGCCCATCAGTAAAGCCCATCTTTCGAAATATGCCGGATAAACGCGCGGTCAGAATTCGTGTGGCCTTCCGAACTTAACCTTATTTTGCCTAAACGTCCCACTGGGTCTCTCTTAAACAGGATCGATCAATCAATCAATCAATCAATCAATCAATCAATCAATCAATCACTCAATCAGGCTCTATTTAACGACGATAAGCGATTGAAAGTATTTTAAAAGCTTATAGCTCCGAGGCCCTTGCAACTAAATAAATGAAAGATTATGACCTTCAAGAAAACAAGCTCTGCCAGTACTATCACGTTGATCAATGTTTTCTCTTCTTCCTCAGAACGATTAAAAGCGGCCGAGCAAGAACTGGAAGAAGCACAAGGTACTGACAGTGAATGTGTGATTCGTAAGAATCTCGCGGAGAGCAGAGATGTTGTTTCGGCATTCAAGTTTTAAATACTTACTAGCATGCCCCAAAAACGTTAAACCAAAACTACAAGGAAAGACAAAATAATTTGAATCCTTTTAAATACAGTTGCAATTCCTCTGAATCGCTCGTTTTACTTTTTTTGATTTTGGGCACACATTTCAGCCACCTCTTCAGGTAAACAGATGTTCCAGAAGGATTTAAAAACATGTATTTCATTTCATTTCATTTCATTTCAATGTAGTGCCCAGTACCATAGCGTATGTGTGATTACGCGTCCAACAACGAAGGCCGGTCGATCTTTCGAAATATATAAAGGCGCTGTCAGAATTGTGTGACCTAACGAAAGCCAAACTTTTATAAATCACTTCGCAAGAGCCCAAGGCCCTCAAGCGGGCATCGGTCCTGACGTTTATTCTTACAACGGTAGTTACTGGAGAACATTTGCCTCCTACAACGCTTACTGAAGTAAAACTTTAGCTCAATGCTTTCGTTTCCAGTAAGGGGTGTGGGGGGAGGAGCGTTCCCTTATTTGGTCTAAAAGGGGAAGTGCTGCGGCATAGAGTATGGTTATCAGGGTCTTCTTTCTCGTGTGGTGTTTACAGTATCACTATTTATTGCCTTAAGTAGAGTCTAAAAATTGTTTCGAGCCTTTCATAAAGGGATTAAATAGCCAGAATATTTCTTTTAGTTTTTATAACTCTGTCAGTATCGGCAACGTAATGGTAACAATAAATTACTATTTTAACGTCTTTCCTACAACTGTTTTTAACTGGGTCAATCCGATAATCAATCAGGCTTTGTTTAACAAGTAGAAATGCTTGAAAGTAACAAGCTGATAACTACAAGGCTCTCATAAGTAAATAAAATAAGACCTTGAAGAAGATAGACAACCTCGGTCAGTACTGTCATGTCTCCTTTTCTTTCTCAGCAAAATTGAAAGCAGAAGAGGAAGAGTTGGAAGAACCGAAGGCCGAAGGTATTTTAATATTCGATAAGTTTAAAAGGAGAGCTCTATGATAAGAATTTTAACAAAAATAATTGTCAGTTATCGTTGTGATGACGGACAATCACTTGATGTCATCACCGCTATGTTTTAACCAAAAATCTTACAGTAAAACTTGCTCTTGACCTTTCCCAGAAAATATTAAAAGCACTATCGACCACCTTGGTTGACTTTAACCAAGACCCATTAAACCACAGAAAACCAGAACTGGCTAAGTTAACTCGAACGAATTGAGAGATTTACAGAAATTACAGAAATAAAGAAACAGATATCCACACGTGAAAACTTCTGCGGAAATACACAGTGCAACCATTTTGATTGTCACAAAAGCAAATCAATCGTAATAAATTCACTTTAGCTTTGGACTTCGTCATTTTCAAGCTTGCAGGTTCGACTTCGAAGATGGCCTCCAGGGTTGGAACAAAACTGGCACAGCGTTTGACAACCAACCTACCTATGGTGACAACCCAGCGGCTCGCAACAGAGGTCAGCCTGCCCATCAAGAAGGAGACTGGTGGATTGGAGGAGCTGAGAATAGACCCTCCAAGGAGTCACCGGCGGGAGAAATGCAGGGAGACGAACCCGTAGGAACTCTAACTTCGCCATCCTTTAAAATCACGGGAAAATTCATCTCGTTCCTGATTGGCGGAGGAGGAGACGGAGGAGATTGTGGTGGGTTCGGGCCAGTTGACGTTCGTGCAGCGTTGATTATTGACGGCCAGGTGAATATTGTACCTCTCGTTAATTTTTTTTCTCGCTAAAACGGAACAACAGCAATCCTTGAAGAAAAAATGCCATTGCAATTTTCCTTAGTTTTAAAATTCGGCTGGAAAGGAGACATACAGCTTCACAAATTTCGACATTTTTTGACGACTTAACGATTAGTGGCAAATCATTCATGTATAAAAGAGAACAATGGTGATATCCCACCGCCTTGAAGCAATTGTAATATTTCGGATTTATAAGTGGGCAATATTTTCCCATCTATACAAGATATAACGATCAAGGTTTTCAACGGTTTTTTTCGCCAGACACACCAACGCCTATATGGTTATTGAAAATAGGGGATGTTCACTGACTGACGTAACTTTCGGTCCCCAGCTGATATGCTGCCCAAACGTTAGAATCGTCTGTTTGTTGAGAGACATGGTAACTAGATAATTAATGTAAAGTTCTCGATATCGCGATCTGCATGCACACAGCTTAAAACAAAAGCATCGCAATAACGCTATGCCACACAATGTCACATCTACAATTTCTGTGTCAAAAGGGTGTTCTTTTGCGCTAGCAACTTTTTTACTTCATATTCAAAGGTTAAAAAAATCTTCACCTATAAATTTACTCGATTGCTTAACTTGTCAGGCTCTTTTTCAGAATTACTTTCTTGTTCACTTAAACACTTCACTTCTTCCCGTCTTCCAGGCTGTCCGAAACGCTACCGGTAGCTGCGACGAGACGATGGCTAACGTGTCCTGGAATGTCAGTGAGTTTGTCGGCAAAGAAGCCCAAGTCAAGCTGATTGACAACTCTTCTGGCGGATGGGGTCACATCAACTTTGATGACCTCAGGGGAGACATCAGCTGTGCTCAAGATTAATAACCACTGCTTCATATTGTGAAGCTCCGTTTCTTGATTTAAAAAATTCGGGCTTCAACAGCAGAAACAAATGAGGGAACAGTCAGGGGAAATTATTAATCGCCGGGTTAAACTTAAGGGTAGGGGATTTTAATCCCTTAAAAGGGAACGAAAAGAAAGGAGTTGCTTAAGAATGCTATTACCAAAATAGCATCTGTAAAATGCTTCAAAGGTGGGAAATAAATTGAAAAATAAAACTGCCATGTTGTGTCATTAAGTCTACATCACTCTATTGCTTTAGAAATATGTTAATTTCGAGTCTCAACCACACCAGTCTAACTCCCTCATTTGCGTAATATAAATTATTTAAGGCCTTTTTCCCTCCATCTGGGAACCCCCTTGTCCCTTGTGCGAGGTGTAGGAATTCTATTGCAGCTTTGAATTTAAGGTATACATTACCTCGAAATGCGAATTATTGACGTTTTTTTCTCATTTCACCATGGGTTAAACCTCGGTCCAAACACTCTGGGTCACCCCTAGCTAATAACCGTGATTCTTCTAGACAAATGCGTACATGCGTGTAATCAGGGTTACTAGGATTATAAACCCAACTTCCTAAACCACTTTGCGGTCAAACCGACCTCTCTGAGTCCTCAGTGTCCTCTTTTGCTTGTCAACAATCTCACTCAACCTTTTCCCGGCTGAGGGCAATTTTGTCGTCGAAATGCGGCTCGCAAAGATTCGAGTGTGCACTTCAAATGAAAAGGCATACCAGGAAAGGCGAGTTTTGTATTTAGGAGGGGTCTTCGACCGCTTAAAATAGGATCTGGAAGCCATGAGAAAGAACAGAGGTAGTCCAAAGACTCAAGAATACACCTTTGAAGTTTTATGGCGATTCGTTTATTGTGATGGAATTTATCGAACTTCAAGTGAGGTGTAGTGTCAAATTGTTTTCTGCCTTTAAATAATTCTAAACGTTCAGCAAACATGAAAAAATATAACCTGCGATCAGGCCGAATTTTAGCATCGCTCTCATATTCTCTTACGTGGGTCGCTCGCTAAAATAGGGCCTGATACAATCTCTCACAGGAGTTCGTGTCGGCGGCCAAATTTTGGCCGCGGGAATCTCGCAATCTGATTGGCCCTTTAACAATAGAGCTGTCAACGGAAGTAAATTGTCTCCGAAACTTGCTCACAATTTCCAATCCGACTGCCATGGCCAAGGAACAAGTCTGCCGAGGTAAACGTGTCGCTCAAAGATATTCTCGTCGTTCTAGGGGAATTGTCATCATTTCTTTCTCTCCTGAGAATGGCGTCCAGTTTGACGCAAGCTGTCTCTCACTCGGAGCAGAGAAGTACAGCAACAGTGAAGTATGTATCCCGTTTTATCGCATCGTGTCTCCAAATTTTCATTTGAAGGCTTTCAGCTAGTATTGAAAATATAAGCAGAGTAGTGGTTGTTTCCGCGTTTTACGAAACAAAACGAACAGCAAGTATCTTTCGCCAAGAGTGATCAACAAGTCAACCGATAATTCCGTAAACTTAACGATAAGCTGATGTTTAGTGAGAGCCGCACTCAGCGAGATGCTGTATTTATTTTTACCTAAGTAATGGAAAGACTTTCAGTTTATTCATTCAGTGTTAATAATGTCGTTTTAATGATCTCTGACATTGATATCAAAGGATCTGACTAGGTTTATAATAAATGTTCTTCGTTTTAAAATTCGCTGCTGTTTAGAGATGAAATTCGCTGGTAATCTCAAATATTCATCACTACTGGAACTAAATTAAATTACAAAACACTCGTTTGTTTATAAACGGTTTTATTGATATCTCTTTTTCTAAAGAGTGAAACTGAAGGTATTTCTCTTAATTTCCCAAGGTATTTTACGCAGAAAATCGGTGACAAATGCGTAGAGAATATTTCCGGATACCTCCTGAAATGAGAAAGGATTCAAACATGCAGCATATTTTGGTACATGACAACCTCGTCGTGTTCTGAATTTTCATTCAGTTTCAGCTCAGACAGAGCAACTATGTACAATACCGGAGTGCGTACCTTCAAGTTGTAAATTTGAACGCTAGTGCCAAGATTTATCGTAGCCTGTGATTTTCTTATTTTTGCCGACATTTGAGAACTTTTTGCGAATGCCATTACATACACATATGGGAAATTTGCATACCGAGGAGCGTGCAAGCAAAACAAATTTTGATTGGCCGTTTTGTTGAATGTCAATCAATCAAAAAAGTGGGCGGCAGACGTTCCGTAGAAGAATTGTATCAGGCTCTATTTTTCGTTTCGCCCTTCCCGCCGGCATGTTTCACCGAGCGAAACGAAAATAGAGCCTGATCGCAGGTTAGAAAAAATAAAAATCTCAATTTTTCGCCCAAAAAGCTTCAAGCCAGCCCAGGAAGCCCTCAAATAATGACCAATATAACAATGAAATAAGGCAAATTATTTTTTATTGGGGGCAATTTAAGACGTTTTGTAGCACTTCCGTACAAACTCTTCAATGTTGCCGATGTCATTGTCATGCATAGCGTGGAAGGCATAGTCTAATTTATTATATGGAGGAGAGTGTTTTACTGGGAACTAAACCACTCGTAGATTCCATACGCCACTCCATCCGGGACCCGAGTGGCGTATTTTCCGTATGTCACGCTTTTGAGTGTCATATCGTTCAATGACGTCACGATTCCCGCCTTTTCTACTTTGTTGAATGAACTGAATGCGTCGTTGCCTCAGTGTTGTTTAGAATTATGGCGGTGGCAAGCAGGTTTGTTTTACTAAACGATGAACGAGTGAAAGAGTTTTCCGAAAGCCTCGACAACGAAAACACAAAAAAGAAGACCTTGTACGATTTGAAGGTTTTCAAAGAATTTCTCGACACTTGCGACGAGAAGAGAATAACAATGGGCAATTTCAGATATTTTGTCTCCATATAATAAAAAGAACATTACACGTTGGCTCGAAGATATGAATTTTATGTTCTCGTGGCAAACACAATATCTCACGAGTGAGCTGCGCTCACTCGTGAGATATTGTGTTTGCCACTCGAACATAAAATTCATATCTTCTCGCCACCGTGTAATATCCTCTATTTATGCGCCGCTCTCAACGTAAGCTTAGGCCGCCTGTGCAGTGATTTTGGGAATATATTTTTCAAACCGAAGATAACTTTCAATTTTCAAAAATTGTTTTTGACGTCTTGTGCTCATTTTAAAACTAAAGCCTTGATTCTTCGATCTTTCCTGGTGAAAAATGGTGCTGCGATAAAAATTGTTCGTGTCACGTTCAAACCAAAGTCAATATATTCCCTTTTTAGGATAATAAGTAGAAGAAATATAATTTTTGTTTTCCGTCAGCTAATTTCCTTGTAAATGTACAAGAACCTGCTTGTGCTTGTGCTCGCGTTCCATCCTTGTCCCCAGAGCCCTCGATCCTATTGGACTGCTACCGTAGACTAATAAGATCGCGGGCTCTGGTGACAAGAATGCTCGCGTTCTTTTTCACTTTGAAACTCTTGTGCTTAAGCATGCGCTTGTGCCCACAGGGGGCCCACACAAACTGTGTGACCGTTCGTAGTTTTAAAATTATAAGGGAATGTGTGAGAAAACCGAAAGGTTTCTAATAACGTGAAATGCGGCGAGAAATATTTACTTTTAAGTTCAAAATAAACATAATCTTACCGTAATCGTTGTGCTTTGTCGTTATTGTGCCTCTAAACAACGAGTATTAGCGATTTCCAGGGTTAGCAATGCGATCGTACAGTCGATCGAAACTACGTACTACGTACTACGAACTACGTACAGTCCAAACTACAAACGGTCACACAGTTTGTGTGGGCTCCCTGTGCTTGTGCCTCCCTCGCTAAATGAAAAGCCCTAGACAAACGGAGTGACAAGTTTTGCAATTAAAAATTAACTGGTCGTCCTCTAGTTGACAGCAAAACAAAGGGTACCGACAAAGCGAAGCAATATTACACTAATTGCGAAGTTAAACATTAAATCACGCCGCGTGACATCCTCACGTTTTGCCAACTATAATAAGAACAGTTCGTCACGCCAACCGGAAAAGTTCATTTTTCTAGCCATAGAATAATTGGTAAACACAGACCCAGCAAGCTTTCGGTAACAGCAAATTGCCAGCAAGATTTCTATGCCAGTTGACAAGTTGCCAGCCAGCTCATGATGACCCTGCAGAACGGTTATTTTGCAGAACGGCTCCGTCGAGTACTCCTGAGCTAAAGAGGTCAGAAATACTCCGTTTCGCAAATTACAGATCTGTATTTTGATCCTAATTGTGAGACACTGAGTCAACATTATGCCGTTTGTTGCGGTGCGGTCTTGTGTGATTTGATTGGGTTTTTGACCGGGTTAAAATAACATACGTAATGAACGTGCGAGCTGGATGAAACAGCGTAGCGTGACAACAGTCCGATGTCAAAATAATGCGCACGCATGATAACATTGCGTGACGATTTTCTTTTGCCATTGACTACTTACATGTAACACTTTTGGCACGTTTTCGGCAATCCTCGTAAAATATTTGGACGAGTTTGGATATGGCGGGGTGGTCTTCGAACAGGATAAAAATCTTAGTTTCGAGATATCCTACATCTATTTTTAACGGACACTTAACGAAGACCCTACTCGAAAACGAAGACCGTCGATCAGTGTTCATCTATACATTGCTGCCGTAATTTGCGAAACGGAGTATTTCTGACCTCTTGGCTCGTAGCTTTTTGTTCAGAATTCATTGTTACAGGGAGGAATATTAAAGGACGGCGTTAACGAATGTAACGAAATAGGTTAAAGTTCGCTGCGATCTGAGAAGAGCTTGTTTCGTAATATACAGATCTTTGAATTTAAAAACTCTGCATTTCCGGTAGTTATTAATCTAATTTTTTGACAACACAACGCGCACCGAACCATTAGCTGACTTTAGTCTTCATTTATTTTTCATTTCGTTTTGTTTCGCCAAAAAACAGTAAGCCTAACTGAAGAACAGATTCGAGGACTCTGAGAGGGTCCAGATTTTAGGTGGAGTCACATAGCAAGAATACTTGGTGTATCTGCAAGAACTCTTTCTCGCCACCGTCAAGGATTCAATAGTATGCCTGTTAGCCAAGAGCATAATTTTTCTCAGATTACCGACGTTGCCTTGGACAATATATTCAGAGATGTACTAACCTTGGCACCCTAGTCAGATGGCTGCCTTAATCCTGCATCTACCACTATCATTCACTGTCACTACCTCTGTTTGGACAGTGATGAGAGGTGGTTGCATTTACGGGCTCCCATAACTTTTTCATTAAAATCTGGCCTGTCTGCACGACCGTTTGGTACCATGGAGCAAAGATCTCCCTCTGTCCCTGTTGCTCTTTCAACATTGTCGTTACCAGAGTAAAGACCCTCTATCATCTTTCCAATTTCTGTGCAATGAGAAACCATTAACTGCTCATAATTAAAGCCAAGAGCATGTCGGTGGGAACGCGATTCTGTTATTCGCTGGTACATGACTCGTAAAGTTTGCTCACATTGCTCCATCCTTCTAGCTAATAATTCTGCTTGGTCACCATCATTATTTCTTCTAAACAAGTGTTACACTGCCGGATCAATAAAAGCATTTTTTCAAAGAACTCTCGAATAGTGGCAATGAAAAAACCCCGATAACTCGTCGCCAGACTCTTCTCCTTGATGGTACTTCTGATCAAAAGCTCATCTCCCCTTTCTTGATGTACATGTATAAAAATCTGCACGCAACTTGATATGAAAATGTTAACCACCTCATGTATGAAACAATGATTTATTTGATGCATATAAAAGATCGCTTGATACGGCAAAAATCACACTGGCACAGAAGAAATTGTTTTGACATAAATATACGACAAAATGACACGAATATAAAATAGTTGATGTATAAAAATGTAACTTGACATAAAAGAATGGTAAACTTGATATTTTGTCACCTTCGGACTAGCATACGTCACCCTTGTAGCGTTTGTACGTGATCAGCCGGTGGCTCTAGCGCTCTCTCTGATATCACTGATAACAATAAAGAACCGAATACAATTTTGAGAAATTTCAGAATTGCACTCACTGCACAGTCTCGCAGCTGAACACCTTTTCGTGCTTAGAGCGATTTTCCCTCAGCGTTTCTAAGTAAAAAATACAGCGCGTGGTGGAATGCGTCAGTTAAAAGCTGTTTTCTGAGCAGAACTTACCTTTAATTGAAAAACCTCTTATTGATGTCATGGATAGCAGACGAGCATTAAAGCGATAGGATATTTTTCTTGATCTATCTTCATGCAGAGCTTGCGGAGGAACACGCGTTAGAACCGAACCAACCAAGATTACGAAGACAGTTCGTCGGCCCATTTGCCAGTACTTTGGAATTACTGAGAGGTAAAAACCTTAATCCGTTTATATGAACGAAAAGATAATTTAACTTTTGTCAAGTTGAGATCGTGAATCTTTTATTCTTTACACGTTTGCATTTGGTAAGAGCCCAGGGCGAAAATATGGCTATTTTTTCATTGAATTGAATTTATTGCTATTCTTCAGAAAATTAAATACCGCCAAGTTCCAATACCCTCTTTTCTTTCGGACTTAGCTGTCTTTTTTCGTCGCTATCTTCGCGTTGTAACTTTCTAAGTTTCACTACTTTAAGGTAGAAGTGGTCCAGAGAAAAGTATCATTTATTGGTCAAATCCATGTTAGTAAAATATACTCTAGTACCTTTTTTTATATAGAAACCCACAGTTTTTGCTCTTTGCCATCTCTGACGGTGGAACAGGCGGTTGATGTATACAATATTTCTCGCCGGGTGTCTGTGATATAGATCGGTATTTATTTTCGTTCATAAAGCAGAGGCACCCAGGAGAAACCTTAAGCAAAATAAGTGAAGGTCGTTTCCTCATTTCTCGGTGTTTTCTTAAAGGGATATTTGTGCACGATAACAGAGGTTGAGCTGTTCTGATTTTGGCCTAAAACATTACTCGTATCGCGTATCGCGAATTTCTGAGCTCCCAGTGCATTCAAATACACGATGGTATCAATGCTTATACAGCTGGCGATAGCCTTTCTTCGCTTTTAAATTCAAAGTGGTCGGTTAATTTGGCGATCAACAAATATAAACGGAACTGAATTAAGAAAACTGAAAAAGCGTATCTTTATTACCCAGATGACGCCCTAGAATACTACAATGTGAAAACAAGCCTACTTACGATTTGAGTCCCTGCCATTCCTGAGATATTGCAACCGATAGATTTTAAGCGGTTTGAGAGACGCCCCTTCGAATCTTGCTCATTAGTGTGCTAAATCAGACAAAATATCAATTTCATTTCTTGAAAGCTCCCGAGTCGGTACCCGGACAACCTAAAAGGAAACCTTAGCCACTTACCTTCCCAAAATAGTAAAAATATACCAAAGCGACCATCTCTTCATGTTCTATGGGCAGTAGCTCGCAGGAGTAATAAATATTAACGACATCAACCGCTACGTTATTGCTCAGACTACTGGATGCATTGCATGCGCACTATCGTTTTGCAATTAAAAATTAACTGGTCGTCCTCTAGTTGACAGCAAAACAAAGGGTACCGACAAAGCGAAGCAATATTTCACTAATTGCGAAGTTAAACATTAAATCGCGCCGCGTGACATCCTCACGTTTTGCCAGCTATAATAAGAACAGTTCGTCACGCCAACCGGAAAAGTTCATTTTTCTAGCCATAGAATAATTTGGTAAACACAGACCCAGCAAGCTTTCGGTAACAGCAAATTGCCAGCAAGATTTCTATGCCAGTTGACAAGTTGCCAGCCAGCTCATGATGACCCTGCAGAACGGTTATTTTGCAGAACGGCTCCGTCGAGTACTCCTGAGCTAAAGAGGTCAGAAATACTCCGTTTCGCAAATTACAGATCTGTATTTTGATCCTAATTGTGAGACACTGAGTCAACATTATGCCGTTTGTTGCGGTGCGGTCTTGTGTGATTTGATTGGGTTTTTGACCGGGTTAAAATAACATACGTAATGAACGTGCGAGCTGGATGAAACAGCGTAGCGTGACAACAGTCCGATGTCAAAATAATGCGCACGCATGATAACATTGCGTGACGATTTTCTTTTGCCATTGACTACTTACATGTAACACTTTTGGCACGTTTTCGGCAATCCTCGTAAAATATTTGGACGAGTTTGGATATGGCGGGGTGGTCTTCGAACAGGATAAAAATCTTAGTTTCGAGATATCCTACATCTATTTTTAACGGACACTTAACGAAGACCCTACTCGAAAACGAAGACCGTCGATCAGTGTTCATCTATACATTGCTGCCGTAATTTGCGAAACGGAGTATTTCTGACCTCTTGGCTCGTAGCTTTTTGTTCAGAATTCATTGTTACAGGGAGGAATATTAAAGGACGGCGTTAACGAATGTAACGAAATAGGTTAAAGTTCGCTGCGATCTGAGAAGAGCTTGTTTCGTAATATACAGATCTTTGAATTTAAAAACTCTGCATTTCCGGTAGTTATTAATCTAATTTTTTGACAACACAACGCGCACCGAACCATTAGCTGACTTTAGTCTTCATTTATTTTTCATTTCGTTTTGTTTCGCCAAAAAACAGTAAGCCTAACTGAAGAACAGATTCGAGGACTCTGAGAGGGTCCAGATTTTAGGTGGAGTCACATAGCAAGAATACTTGGTGTATCTGCAAGAACTCTTTCTCGCCACCGTCAAGGATTCAATAGTATGCCTGTTAGCCAAGAGCATAATTTTTCTCAGATTACCGACGTTGCCTTGGACAATATAATCAGAGATGTACTAACCTTGGCACCCTAGTCAGATGGCTGCCTTAATCCTGCATCTACCACTATCATTCACTGTCACTACCTCTGTTTGGACAGTGATGAGAGGTGGTTGCATTTACGGGCTCCCATAGCTTTTTCATTAAAATCTGGCCTGTCTGCACGACCGTTTGGTACCATGGAGCAAAGATCTCCCTCTGTCCCTGTTGCTCTTTCAACATTGTCGTTACCAGAGTAAAGACCCTCTATCACAACGCGCACCGAACCATTAGCTGACTTTAGTCTTCATTTATTTTTCATTTCGTTTTGTTTCGCAAAAAAACAGTAAGCCTAACTGAAGAACAGATTCGAGGACTCTGAGAGGGTCCAGATTTAAGGTGGAGTCACATAGCAAGAATACTTGGTGTATCTGCAAGAACTCTTTCTCGCCACCGTCAAGGATTCAATAGTATGCCTGTTAGCCAAGAGCATAATTTTTCTCAGATTACCGACGTTGCCTTGGACAATATAATCAAAGATGTACTAACCTTGGCACCCTAGTCAGATGGCTGCCTTAATCCTGCATCTACCACTATCATTCACTGTCACTACCTCTGTTTGGACAGTGATGAGAGGTGGTTGCATTTACGGGCTCCCATAACTTTTTCATTAAAATCTGGCCTGTCTGCACGACCGTTTGGTACCATGGAGCAAAGATCTCCCTCTGTCCCTGTTGCTCTTTCAACATTGTCGTTACCAAAGTAAAGACCCTCTATCATCTTTCCAATTTCTTTGCAATGAGAAACCATTAACTGCTCATAATTAAAGCCAAGAGCATGTCGGTGGGAACGTGATTCTGTTATTCGCTGGTACATGACTCGTAAAGTTTGCTCACATTGCTCCATCCTTCTAGCTAATAATTCTGCTTGGTCACCATCATTATTTCTTCTAAACAAGTGTTACACTGCCGGATCAATAAAAGCATTTTTTCAAAGAACTCTCGAATAGTGGCAATGAAAAAACCCCGATAACTCGTCGCCAGACTCTTCTCCTTGATGGTACTTCTGATCAAAAGCTCATCTCCCCTTTCTTGATGTACCTGTATAAAAATCTGCACGCAACTTGATATGAAAATGTTAACCACCTCATGTATGAAACAATGATTTATTTGATGCATATAAAAGATCGCTTGATACGGCAAAAATCACACTGGCACAGAAGAAATTGTTTTGACATAAATATACGACAAAATGACACGAATATAAAATAGTTGATGTATAAAAATGTAACTTGACATAAAAGAATGGTAAACTTGATATTTTGTCACCTTCGGACTAGCATACGTCACCCTTGTAGCGTTTGTATACGTGATCAGCCGGTGGCTCTAGCGCTCTCTCTGATATCACTGATAACAATAAAGAACCGAATACAATTTTGAGAAATTTCAGAATTGCACTCACTGCACAGTCTCACAGCTGAACACCTTTTCGTGCTTAGAGCGATTTTCCCTCAGCGTTTCTAAGTAAAAATACAGCACGTGGTGGAATGCGTCAGTTAAAAGCTGTTTTCTGAGCAGAACTTACCTTTAATTGAAAAACCTCTTATCGATGTCATGGATAGCAGACGAGCATTAAAGCGATAGGATATTTTTCTTGATCTATCTTCTTGCAGAGCTTGCGGAGGAACACACGTTAGAACCGAACCAACCAAGATTACGAAGACAGTTCGTCGGCCCATTTGCCAGTACTTTGGAATTACTGAGAGGTAAAAACCTTAATCCGTTTATATGAACGAAAAGATAATTTAACTTTTGTCAAGTTGAGATCGTGAATCTTTTATTCTTTACACGTTTGCATTTGGCAAGAGCCCAGGGCGAAAATATGGCTATTTTTTCATTGAATTGAATTTATTGCTATTCTTCAGAAAATTAAATACCGCCAAGTTCCAATACCCTCTTTTCTTTCGGACTTAGCTGTCTTTTTTCGTCGCTATCTTCTCGTTGTAACTTTCTAAGTTTCACTACTTTAAGGTAGAAGTGGTCCAGAGAAAAGTATCATTTATTGGTCAAATCCATGTTAGTAAAATATACTCTAGTACCTTTTTTTTATATAGAAACCCACAGTTTTTGCTCTTTGCCATCTCTGACGGTGGAACAGGCGGTTGATGTATACAATATTTCTCGCCGGGTGTCTGTGATATAGATCGGTATTTATTTTCGTTCAGAAAGCAGAGGCACCCAGGAGAAACCTTAAGCAAAATAAGTGAAGGTCGTTTCCTCATTTCTCGGTGTTTTCTTAAAGGGATATTTGTGTACGATAACAGAGATTGAGCTGTTCTGATTTTGGCCTAAAACATTACTCGTATCGCGTATCGCGAATTTCTGAGCTCCCAGTGCCTTCAAATACACGATGGTATCAATGCTTATACAGCTGGCGATAGCCTTTCTTCGCTTTTAAATTCAAAGTGGTCGGTTAATTTGGCGATCAACAAATATAAACGGAACTGAATTAAGAAAACTGAAAAAGCGTATCTTTATTACCCAGATGACGCCCTAGAATACTACAATGTGAAAACAAGCCTACTTACGATTTGAGTCCCTACCATTCCTGAGATATTGCAACCGATAGATTTTAAGCGGTTTGAGAGACGCCCCTTCGAATCTTGCTCATTAGTGTGCTAAATCAGACAAAATATCAATTTCATTTCTTGAAAGCTCCCGAGTCGGTACCCGGACAACCTAAAAGGAAACCTTAGCCACTTACCTTCCCAAAATAGTAAAAATATACCAAAGCGACCATCTCTTCATGTTCTATGGGCAGTAGCTCGCGGGAGTAATAAATATTAACGACATCAACCGCTACGTTATTGCTCAGACTACTGGATGCATTGCATGCGCACTATCGTTTTGCAATTAAAAATTAACTGGTCGTCCTCTAGTTGACAGCAAAACAAAGGGTACCGACAAAGCGAAGCAATATTTCACTAATTGCGAAGTTAAACATTAAATCGCGCCGCGTGACATCCTCACGTTTTGCCAGCTATAATAAGAACAGTTCGTCACGCCAACCGGAAAAGTTCATTTTTCTAGCCATAGAATAATTTGGTAAACACAGACCCAGCAAGCTTTTGGTAACAGCAAATTGCCAGCAAGATTTCTATGCCAGTTGACAAGTTGCCAGCCAGCTCATGATGACCCTGCAGAACGGTTATTTTGCAGAACGGCTCCGTCGAGTACTCCTGAGCTAAAGAGGTCAGAAATACTCCGTTTCGCAAATTACAGATCTGTATTTTGATCCTAATTGTGAGACACTGAGTCAACATTATGCCGTTTGTTGCGGTGCGGTCTTGTGTGATTTGATTGGGTTTTTGACCGGGTTAAAATAACATACGTAGTGAACGTGCGAGCTGGATGAAACAGCGTAGCGTGACAACAGTCCGATGTCAAAATAATGCGCACGCATGATAACATTGCGTGACGACTTTCTTTTGCCATTGACTACTTACATGTAACACTTTTGGCACGTTTTCGGCAATCCTCGTAAAATATTTGGACGTGTTTGGATATGGCGGGGTGGTCTTCGAACAGGATAAAAATCTTAGTTTCGAGATATCCTACATCTATTTTTAACGGACACTTAACGAAGACCCTACTCGAAAACGAAGACCGTCGATCAGTGTTCATCTATACATTGCTGCCGTAATTTGCGAAACGGAGTATTTCTGACCTCTTGGCTCGTAGCTTTTTGTTCAGAATTCATTGTTGCAGGGAGGAATATTAAAGGACGGCGTTAACGAATGTAACGAAATAGGTTAAAGTTCGCTGCGATCTGAGAAGAGCTTGTTTCGTAATATACAGATCTTTGAATTTAAAAACTCTGCATTTCCGGTAGTTATTAATCTAATTTTTTGACAACACAACGCGCACCGAACCATTAGCTGACTTTAGTCTTCATTTATTTTTCATTTCGTTTTGTTTCGCAAAAAACAGTAAGCCTAACTGAAGAACAGATTCGAGGACTCTGAGAGGGTCCAGATTTTAGGTGGAGTCACATAGCAAGAATACTTGGTGTATCTGCAAGAACTCTTTCCCGCCACCGTCAAGGATTCAATAGTATGCCTGTTAGCCAAGAGCATAATTTTTCTCAGATTACCGACGTTGCCTTGGACAATATAATCAAAGATGTACTAACCTTGGCACCCTAGTCAGATGGCTGCCTTAATCCTGCATCTACCACTATCATTCACTGTCACTACCTCTGTTTGGACAGTGATGAGAGGTGGTTGCATTTACGGGCTCCCATAGCTTTTTCATTAAAATCTGGCCTGTCTGCACGACCGTTTGGTACCATGGAGCAAAGATCTCCCTCTGTCCCTGTTGCTCTTTCAACATTGTCGTTACCAGAGTAAAGACCCTCTATCATCTTTCCAATTTCTGTGCAATGAGAAACCATTAACTGCTCATAATTAAAGCCAAGAGCATGTCGGTGGGAACGCGATTCTGCTATTCGCTGGTACATGACTCGTAAAGTTTGCTCATATTGCTCCATCCTTCTAGTTAATAATTCTGGTTGGTCACCATCATTATTTCTTCCAAACAAGTGTTACACTGCCGGATCAATAAAAGCATTTTTTCAAAGAACTCTCGAATAGTGGCAATGAAAAAATCCCGATAACTCGTCGCCAGACTCTTCTCCTTGATGGTACTTCTGATCAAAAGCTCATCTCCCCTTTCTTGATGTACGTGTATAAAAATCGGCACGCAACTTGATATGAAAATGTTAACCACCTCATGTATGAAACAATGATTTATTTGATGCATATAAAAGATCGCTTGATACGGCAAAAATCACACTGGCACAGAAGAAATTGTTTTGACATAAATATACGACAAAATGACACGAATATAAAATAGTTGATGTATAAAAATGTAACTTCACATAAAAGAATGGTAAACTTGATATTTTGTCACCTTCGGACTAGCATACGTCACCCTTGTAGCGTTTGTACGTGATCAGCCGGTGGCTCTAGCGCTCTCTCTGATATCACTGATAACAATAAAGAACCGAATACAATTTTGAGAAATTTCAGAATTGCACTCACTGCACAGTCTCACAGCTGAACACCTTTTCGTGCTTAGAGCGATTTTCCCTCAGCGTTTCTAAGTAAAAAATACAGGACGTGGTGGAATGCGTCAGTTAAAAGCTGTTTTCTGAGCAGAACTTACCTTTATTGAAAAACCTCTTATCGATGTCATGGATAGCAGACGAGCATTAAAGCGATAGGATATTTTTCTTGATCTATCTTCTTGCAGAGCTTGCGGAGGAACACGCGTTAGAACCGAACCAACCAAGATTACGAAGACAGTTCGTCGGCCCATTTGCCAGTACTTTGGAATTACTGAGAGGTAAAAACCTTAATCCGTTTAGGGACGGACCATTAGAAAAGTGATGGGGGGGGTGGGGGATTTTTAGCCTGCCAGAATTTTTTTTTTGGCCCAATTCCTGTGCTAGAATTTTTTTTTTGGCTACAGCCCTATGCATGAATTTTTTTGGGGGGAGGGGGAATATTTTCCTTATGCACAATTTGCTATTGAATTATATATACACGACAGAAAACCTATGCCAAACAGAATGTCTTGTCATTCTCGCAAAGTACACGAGCTTGAATAAAGCATAACTCACAAAGCCAACCCCGGCAACTGATGAGACCCATGTGGAGGGTCGAAACCATGGTCTTGCCTGTACATATTGGCATATTTGAACACGCAGTCAATGGAATTGCTGACCGCAACAGGAGGAAAGATATCTAGCTCCTAGACACGAAACTCAGTTTCAAGAGGAGTTAGTCACACATATTTGACTGAAGCCGAGTTCAGCCATCTATTACATGTTGCATAGCTCTAAAGAAGTTACAACTTCAATTTCTTGACGATATGGGTCTATAGATCACACTCCGTGATGCGAAACCCTACATCCTGCAACAGAGTTTAAAGATAATATTAGCCGGGCCCGGCACTACAAACAAAGAAACTCGTCAAGTTGCAGTTAATATTTCGGATCCTTTATTGTCAGAAATTTAAGCACTAAAGGCAGAAAAACCTATCAAGTCCGTAAACGAGCCAAATTCAACAATCTAATATGCCAAGAGCGGCATTAGAAGTCGCTTTACCGACGATCAAAGGTCAAATATTACAAGCAGGCGTAGAGCCGTAGGAGTCCATCATACAAATAGCAGACATGACCTTTATACAGCAACAGTCCTTAAAATGCGACGCCTTAATTTTCACGGCTCTATTCAGTCTCCATTTAAAAATCCTCCAGATTTAACCCACTACAAAAATACAAGAAGCTAAATTGGTCGAAAGACCGAGTGATCTAAGGCGCGGCTTACAAACACGTGAAGTAGGAGTCGTGCAGGCCTTCCCACACCTTTTTATATCTGTGATTTTGAGGCCAATAAATTTTCTCCATTTGGCTTATCAGACAGGTGGTGTCTTGCATAGCCCCCCTACCCCGACACAAGGTGGGTCCTCATCGAGTACACTTGTTATGACCACTTCCCTTATGAAAACAATATTTTATAGCATCCTGGCAGAGCCCCAGAAAATGTCCAATTTTTTAAACACTGGAGACACTACTTGAGCAGTTTGGCAGAACGAATTATGGTTTCATATCAACATGAGGCCCATCTTGTGCATGAATTTTTTTTTCGGACATTTTCCCTTGCATGAATTTTTTTTTCGGGCATTTTCCCTTGCATGAATTTTTTTTTGGTTTTTTCCCCACCCCCCCCCCCCCCCATCACTTTTCTAATGGTCCGTCCCTTATATGAACGAAAAGATAATTTAACTTTTGTCAAGTTGAGATCGTGAATCTTTTATTCTTTACACGTTTGCATTTGGTAAGAGCCCAGGGCGAAAATATGGCTATTTTTTCATTGAATTGAATTTATTGCTATTCTTCAGAAAATTAAATACCGCCAAGTTCCAATACCCTCTTTTCTTTCGGACTTAGCTGTCTTTTTTCGTCGCTATCTTCTCGTTGTAACTTTCTAAGTTTCACTACTTTAAGGTAGAAGTGGTCCAGAGAAAAGTATCATTTATTGGTCAAATCCATGTTAGTAAAATATACTCTAGTACCTTTTTTTTATATAGAAACCCACAGTTTTTGCTCTTTGCCATCTCTGACGGTGGAACAGGCGGTTGATGTATACAATATTTCTCGCCGGGTGTCTGTGATATAGATCGGTATTTATTTTCGTTCATAAAGCAGAGGCACCCAGGAGAAGCCTTAAGCAAAATAAGTGAAGGTCGTTTCCTCATTTCTCGGTGTTTTCTTAAAGGGATATTTGTGTACGATAACAGAGATTGAGCTGTTCTGATTTTGGCCTAAAACATTACTCGTATCGCGTATCGCGAATTTCTGAGCTCCCAATGCCTTCAAATACACGATGGTATCAATGCTTATACAGCTGGCGATAGCCTTTCTTCGCTTTTAAATTCAAAGTGGTCGGTTAATTTGGCGATCAACAAATATAAACGGAACTGAATTAAGAAAACTGAAAAAGCGTATCTTTATTACCCAGATGACGCCCTAGAATACTACAATGTGAAAACAAGCCTACTTACGATTTGAGTCCCTACCATTCCTGAGATATTGCAACCGGTAGATTTTAAGCGGTTTGAGAGACGCCCCTTCGAATCTTGCTCATTAGTGTGCTAAATCAGACAAAATATCAATTTCATTTCTTGAAAGCTCCCGAGTCGGTACCCGGACAACCTAAAAGGAAACCTTAGCCACTTACCTTCCCAAAATAGTAAAAATATACCAAAGCGACCACCTCTTCATGTTCTATGGGCAGTAGCTCGCAGGAGTAATAAATATTAACGACATCAACCTGACATCAACCGCTACGTTATTGCTCAGAGTACTGGATGCATTGCATGCGCACTATCGTTTTGCAATTAAAAATTAACTGGTCGTCCTCTAGTTGACAGCAAAACAAAGGGTACCGACAAAGCGAAGCAATATTTCACTAATTGCGAAGTTAAACATTAAATCGCGCCGCGTGACATCCTCACGTTTTGCCAGCTATAATAAGAACAGTTCGTCACGCCAACCGGAAAAGTTCATTTTTCTAGCCATAGAATAATTTGGTAAACACAGACCCAGCAAGCTTTCGGTAACAGCAAATTGCCAGCAAGATTTCTATGCCAGTTGACAAGTTGCCAGCCAGCTCATGATGACCCTGCAGAACGGTTATTTTGCAGAACGGCTCCGTCGAGTACTCCTGAGCTAAAGAGGTCAGAAATACTCCGTTTCGCAAATTACAGATCTGTATTTTGATCCTAATTGTGAGACACTGAGTCAACATTATGCCGTTTGTTGCGGTGCGGTCTTGTGTGATTTGATTGGGTTTTTGACCGGGTTAAAATAACATACGTAGTGAACGTGCGAGCTGGATGAAACAGCGTAGCGTGACAACAGTCCGATGTCAAAATAATGCGCACGCATGATAACATTGCGTGACGACTTTCTTTTGCCATTGACTACTTACATGTAACACTTTTGGCACGTTTTCGGCAATCCTCGTAAAATATTTGGACGTGTTTGGATATGGCGGGGTGGTCTTCGAACAGGATAAAAATCTTAGTTTCGAGATATCCTACATCTATTTTTAACGGACACTTAACGAAGACCCTACTCGAAAACGAAGACCGTCGATCAGTGTTCATCTATACTCATTGCTGCCGTAATTTGCGAAACGGAGTATTTCTGACCTCTTGGCTCGTAGCTTTTTGTTCAGAATTCATTGTTGCAGGGAGGAATATTAAAGGACGGCGTTAACGAATGTAACGAAATAGGTTAAAGTTCGCTGCGATCTGAGAAGAGCTTGTTTCGTAATATACAGATCTTTGAATTTAAAAACTCTGCATTTCCGGTAGTTATTAATCTAATTTTTTGACAACACAACGCGCACCGAACCATTAGCTGACTTTAGTCTTCATTTATTTTTCATTTCGTTTTGTTTCGCAAAAAAACAGTAAGCCTAACTGAAGAACAGATTCGAGGACTCTGAGAGGGTCCAGATTTTAGGTGGAGTCACATAGCAAGAATACTTGGTGTATCTGCAAGAACTCTTTCTCGCCACCGTCAAGGATTCAATAGTATGCCTGTTAGCCAAGAGCATAATTTTTCTCAGATTACCGACGTTGCCTTGGACAATATATTCAGAGATGTACTAACCTTGGCACCCTAGTCAGATGGCTGCCTTAATCCTGCATCTACCACTATCATTCACTGTCACTACCTCTGTTTGGACAGTGATGAGAGGTGGTTGCATTTACGGGCTCCCATAGCTTTTTCATTAAAATCTGGCCTGTCTGCACGACCGTTTGGTACCATGGAGCAAAGATCTCCCTCTGTCCTTGTTGCTCTTTCAACATTGTCGTTACCAGAGTAAAGACCCTCCATCATCTTTCCAATTTCTGTGCAGTGAGAAACCATTAACTGCTCATAATTAAAGCCAAGAGCATGTCGGTGGGAACGCGATTCTGTTATTCGCTGGTACATGACTCGTAAAGTTTGCTCATATTGCTCCATCCTTCTAGCTAATAATTCTGCTTGGTCACCATCATTATTTCTTCTAAACAAGTGTTACACTGCCGGATCAATAAAAGCATTTTTTTAAAGAACTCTCGAATAGTGGCAATGAAAAAATCCCGATAACTCGTCGCCAGACTCTTCTCCTTGATGGTACTTCTGATCAAAAGCTCATCTCCCCTTTCTTGATGTACGTGTATAAAAATCTGCACGCAACTTGATATGAAAATGTTAACCACCTCATGTATGAAACAATGATTTATTTGATGCATATAAAAGATCGCTTGATACGGCAAAAATCACACTGGCACAGAAGAAATTGTTTTGACATAAATATACGACAAAATGACACGAATATAAAATAGTTGATGTATAAAAATGTAACTTCACATAAAAGAATGGTAAACTTGATATTTTGTCACCTTCGGACTAGCATACGTCACCCTTGTAGCGTTTGTACGTGATCAGCCGGTGGCTCTAGCGCTCTCTCTGATATCACTGATAACAATAAAGAACCGAATACAATTTTGAGAAATTTCAGAATTGCACTCACTGCACAGTCTCGCAGCTGAACACCTTTTCGTGCTTAGAGCGATTTTCCCTCAGCGTTTCTAAGTAAAAAATACAGCACGTGGTGGAATGCGTCAGTTAAAAGCTGTTTTCTGAGCAGAACTTACCTTTAATTGAAAAACCTCTTATCGATGTCATGGATAGCAGACGAGCATTAAAGCGATAGGATATTTTTCTTGATCTATCTTCTTGCAGAGCTTGCGGAGGAACACGCGTTAGAACCGAACCAACCAAGATTACGAAGACAGTTCGTCGGCCCATTTGCCAGTACTTTGGAATTACTGAGAGGTAAAAACCTTAATCCGTTTATATGAACGAAAAGATAATTTAACTTTTGTCAAGTTGAGATCGTGAATCTTTTATTCTTTACACGTTTGCATTTGGCAAGAGCCCAGGGCGAAAATATGGCTATTTTTTCATTGAATTGAATTTATTGCTATTCTTCAGAAAATTAAATACCGCCAAGTTCCAATACCCTCTTTTCTTTCGGACTTAGCTGTCTTTTTTCGTCGCTATCTTCGCGTTGTAACTTTCTAAGTTTCACTACTTTAAGGTAGAAGTGGTCCAGAGAAAAGTATCATTTATTGGTCAAATCCATGTTAGTAAAATATACTCTAGTACCTTTTTTTAATATAGAAACCCACAGTTTTTGCTCTTTGCCATCTCTGACGGTGGAACAGGCGGTTGATGTATACAATATTCCTCGCCGGGTGTCTGTGATATAGATCGGTATTTATTTTCGTTCATAAAGCAGAGGCACCCAGGAGAAACCTTAAGCAAAATAAGTGAAGGTCGTTTCCTCATTTCTCGGTGTTTTCTTAAAGGGATATTTGTGTACGATAACAGAGATTGAGCTGTTCTGATTTTGGCCTAAAACATTACTCGTATCGCGTATCGCGAATTTCTGAGCTCCCAGTGCCTTCAAATACACGATGGTATCAATGCTTATACAGCTGGCGATAGCCTTTCTTCGCTTTTAAATTCAAAGTGGTCGGTTAATTTGGCGATCAACAAATATAAACGGAACTGAATTAAGAAAACTGAAAAAGCGTATCTTTATTACCCAGATGACGCCCTAGAATACTACAATGTGAAAACAAGCCTACTTACGATTTGAGTCCCTACCATTCCTGAGATATTGCAACCGATAGAATTTAAGCGGTTTGAGAGACGCCCCTTCGAATCTTGCTCATTAGTGTGCTAAATCACACTGCCGGATCAATAAAAGCATTTTTTCAAAGAACTCTCGAATAGTGGCAATGAAAAAACCCCGATAACTCGTCGCCAGACTCTTCTCCTTGATGATACTTCTGATCAAAAGCTCATCCCCCCTTTCTTGATGCACATGTATAAAAATGTGCACGCAACTTGATATGAAAATGTTAACCACCTCATGTATGAAACAATGATTTATTTGATGCATATAAAAGATCGTTTGATACGGCAAAAATCACACTGACACAGAATAGCCTGCGTGCAGACGTCTCCTATTTCCTTCCACCCGGGTGGAAGGCAATAGGAGACGTCTGCACCCAGGCTAACACAGAAGAAATTGTTTTGACATAAATATACGACAAAATGACACGAACATAGAATAGTTGATGTATAAAAATGTAACTTCACATAAAAGAATGGTAAACTTGATATTTTGTCACCTTCGGACTAGCATACGTCACCCTTGTAGCGTTTGTACGTGATCAGCCGGTGGCTCTAGCGCTCTGTCTGATATCATAACAATGAAGAACAATACAATTCTGAGAAATTTCAGAATTGCACTCACTGCACAGTCTCGCAGCTGAACATGTTTCGTGCTTAGAGCGATTTTCCCTCAGCGATTCTAAGTAAAAATACAGCACGTGGTGGAATGCGTCAGTTAAAAGCTGTTTTCTGAGCAGAACTTACCTTTAATTGAAAAACCTCTTATCGATGTCATGGATAGCAGACGAGCATTAAAGCGATAGGATATTTTTCTTGATCTATCTTCTTGCAGAGCTTGCGGAGGAACACGCGTTAGAACCGAACCAACCAAGATTACGAAGACAGTTCGTCGGCCCATTTGCCAGTACTTTGGAATTACTGAGAGGTAAAAACCTTAATCCGTTTATATGAACGAAAAGATAATTTAACTTTTGTCAAGTTGAGATCGTGAATCTTTTGTTCTTTACACGTTTGCATTTGGCAAGAGCCCAGGGCGAAAATATGGCTATTTTTTCATTGAATTTAATTTATTGTTATTCTTCAGAAAATTAAATACCGCCAAGTTCCAATACCCTCTTTTCTTTCGGACTTAGCTGTCTTTTTTCGTCGCTATCTTCGCGTTGTAACTTTCTAAGTTTCACTACGTAAAGGTAGAAGCGGTCCAGAGAAAAGTATCATTTATTGGTCAGTGTTTTTGATACGCCACGGTGGCTTTGAACAGTATGTTTATACAGGCGATTATAGTTTGCTTAGTATGCTTATCAAGGAATCGCACGCGCACATGTTTTCAGAAGTTAATAGACGTTTGGTTCTGTTATTTCCCACTTATATTTTCTCAAGTAAAATATGCATTTAAAAACCAGGAAAAAGACGAAAATGGAAAGCAAAAGGTAAATATTTGAAGTAATTGAATTCCATGATCAAGATACCACAAGTTTTGCTGCCCGTACAAGCGAACTTAAGCCCAGTCCGGAGGGGTTAGTACTTGGTTGGGTGACCGGCCCGGGAACGTTGAATTTTGCCTCAGGTTATTCGCAAATAAAGTTCATTCGTAAAAAAGAGGTTTTTTTGGTACCCTACAGGTTCCGATTAATGAGATATTTAGCTTTACTTTTATTCCCGGTCGAGCTTCTTCGCTTATTGCACAGGTTGTTTTTCGCCGCCGACTATAGGCGATCAAATTGTGAACAATCTACGGCTTGAAGTTAAAGCAAAATTCTTTTATAAACAACATATTCCAGACAATCTGAGGTGGAAAAAACTGTTCTTCTTCTCAATTAGTAAACAAACTTTCCTATTAGGGGTATTAAGAAGCGAAGAAAATGCAAGCAGTTTGAGCATGACTCGACCGATAAAGAACTGCTGCTAAATGCAGCTTGTTGTCCTTCATGAAATAGATTTTAATCTCGCACTTTCAAACAGTTAGTTTAAAACAAAGCGAGTCTCTCTTTCCTACTGAAATTTAGTTTCAGACACCACTGATTATAATCTTTACTCGAAGTATTCTGTTGGGAAAAACAGATTTACGGAACGGGAAACAAAAACGCTCACGGTTTTCACCGGGCGCTTGATCGCTCGATGATCGGACGGGCTGCGACTGAACTCTTACATTTGAAAAATATCGGCCCCTAAAACAAAATCCATGTCGTCTTGTTGCTTATTTGAAAGAATTTACAAACAAGACTTTGCCTGAATCATTTTTTTCTTTAAAGATTCACCAATTGAATACATTTCGCCCTCGCTATTTTTTTCCACAATGGCCGCCAAGCATCTGGTGCCCGATATATTCGAAGTCAAAATGAGGCTTTGTTTGTGACCGTAACGCGCCGTCACACGTTTGCGAAGTTTGGTGACACTTGTACTTAATAAACGAAAGACCTACCTTTTGTCCTTATTAATCATATTTTTCGTACTTAATAAGTACAAGAGACGTACTTAATAAGAGGAAAATGCAATCTTTGTACGTAATAATCGAAGATAATGGTCTTTTCTGCAAAATAAGTACACTTGCCCTGCAGGATCTGTTTATTAAGTACAAGAAACGGTACCTGTGCTTAATAGACGGTCAATTTTGGACTCCGAAAACAATTTGACACTCTGGAAACAAATTGACTCTTGTTTATCTCGTAATAAGCCAAAACTTGGTTTTTACAATGATATCATTTCTCGGCCTTGCCTTCTTCATTTAGCATTGTTTAAATTGAATATAATTTAAAGTGGAAAGTTGTTGCAACGTTTTAATCCGGCAATGGCACATCATCAGACATAAACGAACATTATAGGAAGATGACCCGCTTGTTAGGGGCGGTAAGGATAGGGGAGATCTTAGGCATCGTCACGACTACTAAAGGTGCACATAACCAATCACAATATTTAATATTCTATTTTTACAGTTCACTGAAAAACAGTTTAAAATTTTCATATTGTATTTTTTGCGTATTTTGTAAGAGCGGTTACCCATGTTTTGGTTTAGTGGAAGTTATCTTTCCTTTTGCTCGATAAAACTTTTTTACTTGTGATGAACGTATCTTTAAGACCAATGAAAACTTTCCCTACTTTACTCACGAGAAAGACACTTTCCTTCAAAGGTTATCTTTCACAAGTTTTACTTGTCATGAAAAGCATGTCATTCCAGTTTTAGAGGTTTTGTTTCCTTTTTTTTTTTTTGGGGGGGGGGGATCATAAATCAAAGAAAATAAACACACCAGATCATGTTTAACGCAAAACTCCCTTACCAGCCTTAGTCATTAGAACGCGCCTTATCCTTCTACCTCGATCTAGGCCGAAGTTAAAGCTGCTGTATTTAATGTGATATACCACTCTTCATCTTTCAAAATAATAGATCGTTCCTTCAGCGTTAGTAGAGCCTGCCGGTTTCCTAGGGATCTTTGCCAGATTCGCCTATCTTATGAAAACTTGTTCTTTTTCCGGGAAGTCCTCTCGTTGCCTTTTGAAATTTTTGTCTCTAAATGTTTATTTCAGTTTATTTTTGGAAGTCTTACATATCGCTGGGTTGGGTTTCGATTCTTAAGTGGACCAAACTTACTAATGGTTTCTTTTAATTAACGATAATCTCTTCTTCCTTGGCGTGAAGTGTCTTTAATTTTTTGGGCGTTTTATTGTATTGCCTTATTGTGACACTTGTTGAACTTGTTTTTCATCAGTTGACAGAGCTTGTCTCAAAATATGTTTTGTCAATTAAAAAACATGTTCCCTTTTTGGAAATTATATTCAAGTTTGCTGATATCAAAATCCGTTGTCGGATATATTTTGTTTACCAGTAATTTTGTTGACAGGGACAAAGTCACATTGCATTGAACCTATTCAAACCGATATACTCCTTTTTCACTAATCTTCCATGTCCTATGTTTATAGTTAATTAGGTTTAAATTGTATTATATCAGGAATAGATTTCACCTCAGAGTTGGAGTTGGAAATTTATTGTGTTCAATGAGTTGTGTGACTTGTTGTCACACAATAACAGCACGTTCTGATTGGCCGACTGACTGGCTTACAAACAGCGTTTTCCAACTTCTGTTTGTATAATGTGGTAAAACATTATATTGAAATAATAAATTTTCACTCGCCAAGTTATATGTGAGTGGCTTTTCTTGTCTATAATATTCGGAGTCAATGCCGAAGGATAAGGTCAAAACCCCAGTGGAGGTGGCACAAGAAAACTAATGCGTATCGGTTATAAATTGTTGACATTTTGCATTCTTTTATCTAGAGCTGTTCTTTGCACCAGTTACAATGAAGGCTTTGGTTATTCTTGTGGCGTTTATGATGATCATTGTGACATCAGAAGCTCGAAAGCGATGTAAAAGTAAGTGATACATTATAGTGAGTGTGAACAGTCAAATCCCTCAAACAAGAAATATGTGCCCCGTAAAAACCTTAAGGAGCAGAGAAGCTGCACCTCATGCAAATTACAAAATTTTCTTTACATGCTGCAAAACAGGCTTCAACACAGAGTAAAAAAAGAGGCAAAGCAATTTTTAAAATTGTTAATACAGTTGCACCTTGAATTAAAAGAATATAAAACACCATCAATGTCACTTCAATCATTCTCTCACCACCTGATCATGAATCAAACAGACAACATTTTCACTTTGCGCAAACAGTTCAGCCACCTCTTCAAGTGAGTACAGATGTTCGCCATGGATTAAAAACTAACTTCTCAAAAGAAGTCCTTAATACCCTCACGTAAGCATGTTTACGGATTGTGTTGTTGCCCATCAGTAAAGCCCATCTTTCGAAATATACCGGATAAACGCGCGGTCACAATTCGTGTGGCCTTCCGAACTTAACCTTATTTTGCCTAAACGTCCCACTGGGTCTCTCTTAAACAGGATCGATCAATCAATCAATCAATCAATCAATCAATCAATCAATCAATCAATCAATCACTCAATCAATCAATCAATCAATCAATCAACCAATCAATCAATCAATCAATCAATCAACCAATCAATCAATCAATCACTCAATCACTCACTCAATCAATCAATCACTCAATCAATCAACCAATCAATCAACCAATCAATCAATCAATCAATCAATCAATCAACCAATCAATCAATCAGTCAATCAATCAATCAACCAATCAATCAATCAATCAATCACTGATCAGGCTCCATTTGAATGAATGTGAGAAGTCAAATCCCTTAAAGAGGAAATGTGTGATTCGTAAGAATCTCGCGGAGAGCAGAGATGTTGTTTCGGCATTCAAGTTTTAAATACTTACTAGCATGCCCCAAAAAAGTTAAACCAAAACTACAAGGAAAGACAAAATAATTTGAATTCTTTTAAATACAGTTGCAATGCAATTCATAATGGCTTTTAAGTTAAGTCCACCGACTACGTTCATCCTCTGAATCGCTCGTTTTACTTTTTTTGACTTTGGGCACACATTTCAGCCACCTCTTCAGGTAAACAGATGTTCGCGAAGGATATAAAAACATGCACTCCATTTCATTTCATTTCATTTCATTTCATTTCATTTCAATGTAGTGCCCAGTACCATAGCGTATGTGTGATTACGCGTCCAACAATGAAGGCCGGTCGACCTTTCGAAATATATAAACGCGCTGTCAGAATTGTGTGACCTAACGAAAGCCAAACCTTTTGTAAATCACTTCGCAAGAGCCCAAGGCCCTCAAGCGGGCATCGGTCCTGACGTTTATTCTTACAACGGTAGTTACTGGAGAACATTTTGCCTCCTACAACGCTTACTTAAGTAAAACTTTAGCTCAATGCTTTAGTTTCCAGTAAGGGGTGTGGGGGTAGAGGCGTTCCCTTATTTGGTCTAAAAGGGGACGTGCTGCGGCATAGAGTATGGTTATCAGGGTCTTCTTTCTCGTGTGGTGTTTACAGTATCACTATTTATTGCCTTAAGTAGAGTCTAAAAATTGTTTCGAGATTTTCATAAAGGGATTACTGAAATAGCCAGAATATTTCTTTTAGTTTTTATAACTCTGTCAGTATCGGCAACGTAATGGTAACAATAAATTACTATTTTAACGTCTTTCCTAGAACTGTTTTTAACTGGGTCAATCCGATAATCAATCGGGCTTTGTTTAACAAGTAGAAATGCTTGAAAGTAACAAGCTGATAACTACAAGGCTCTCATAAGTAAATAAAATAAGATCTTGAAGAAGATAGACAACCTGGGTCAGTACTATCATGTTTCCTTTTCTTTCTCAGCAAAATTGAAAGCAGCAGAGGGAGAGTTGGAAGAACTGAAGGCCCAAGGTATTTTAATATTCGATAAGTTTAAAAGGAGAGTTCTATGATAAGAATTTTAACAAAAGTAATTGTCAGTTATCGTTGTGATGACGGACAATCACTTGACGTCATCACCGCTATGTTTTAAGCAAAAATCTTACGGTAAAACTTGTTCTTGACCTTCCCCAGAAAATAATAAAAGCACTATCGACCACCTTGGTTGACTTAAATTCAATTCAAAACTAAAGATTCATGCAAAGAGACGTAACTATAACTACAAGGCCACTAAATGACTACATACCCATTAAACCACAGAAAAGTAGAACTGGCTAAGTTAACTCGAACGAATTGAAAGATTTACAGAAATAAAGAAACAGATATCCACACGTGAAAACTTCTGCGGAAATACACAGTGCAACCATTTTGATTGTCACAAAAGCAAATCAGTCGTAATAAATTCACTTTAGCTTTGGACTTCGTCATTTTCAAGCTTGCAGGTTCGACTTCGAAGATGGCCTCCAGGGTTGGGAAAAAACTGGCACAGCGTTTGACAACCAACCTACCTATGGTGACAACCCAATGGCTCGCAACAGAGGTCAGCCTGCCCATCAAGAAGGAGACTGGTGGATTGGAGGAGCTGAGAATAGACCCTCCAAGGAGTCACCGGCGGGAAAAATGCAGGGAGACGAACCCGTAGGAACTCTAACTTCGCCATCCTTTAAGATCACGGGAAAATTCATCTCGTTCCTGATTGGCGGAGGAGGAGTCAGAGGAGATTGTGGTGGGTTCGCGCCAGTTGACGTTCGTGCAGAGTTGATTATTGACGGCCAGGTGAATATTGTACCCCTCGTTAATTTTTTTTCTCGCTAAAACGGAAGAACAGCAATCCTTGAAGAAAAAATGCCATTGCAATTTTCCTTAGTTTTAAAATTCGGCTGGAAAGCAGACATACCGCTTCACAAATTTCGACATTTTTTGACGACTTAACGATTAGTGGCAAATCATACCTGCATAAAAGAGAACAATGGTGATATCCCACCGCCTTGAAACAATTGTAATATTTCGGATTTAAGTAGGCAATATTTTTCCATCTACACAAGATATAACGATCAAGGTTTTCAACGGTATTTTTCGCCAGACATACCAACGCCTATATGGTTATTGAAAATAGGGGATGTTCACTGACTGACGTAACTTTCGACCCCCAGCTGATATGCTGCCCAAACGTTAGAATCGTCTGTTTGTTGAGAGACATGGTAAATAGAGAATTAATGTAAAGTTCTCGATATCGCGATCTGCATGCACACAGCTTAAAACAAAAGCATCGCAATAGCGCTATGCCACAAAATGTCACATCTACAATTTCTGTGTCAAAAGGGTGTTCTTTTACGCTAGCAACTTTTTTACTTCATATTCAAAGGTTAAAAAATCTTCACCTATAAATTTACTCGATTGCTTAACTTGTCAGGTTCTTTTTCAGAATTACTTTCTTGTTCACTTAAACACTTCACTTCTTCCCGTCTTCCAGGCTGTCCGAAACGCTACCGGTAGCTGCTACGAGACGATGGTTAACGTGTCCTGGAATGTCAGTGAGTTTGTCGGCAAAGAAGCCCAAGTCAAGCTGATTGACAACTCTTCTGGCGGATGGGGTCACATCAACTTTGATGACCTCAGGGGCGACATCAGCTGTGCTCAAGATTAATAACCACTGCTTCATATTGTGAAGCTCCGTTTCTTGATTTAAAAAATTCGGGCTTCAACAGCAGAAACAAGTGAGGGAATGGTCAGGGGAAATTATTAATCGCCGGGTTAAACTTAAGGGTAGGGGATTAAGGGAACGAAAAGAAAGGAGTTGCTTAAGAATGCTATTATCAAAATAGCATCTGTAAAATGCTTCAAAGGTGGGAAATAAATTGAAAAATAAAATTGCCATGTTGTGTCATTAAGTCTACATCACTCTATTGCTTTAGAAATATGTTAATTTCGAGTCTCAACCACACCAGTCTAACTCCCTCATTTGCGTAATATAAATTCTTTAAGGCCTTTTTCCCTCCATCTGGGAACCCCCTTGTCCCTTCTGTGAGGCGTAGGAATTCTGTTGCAGCTTTGAATTTAAGGTATACATTACCTCGAAATGCGAATTATTGACGTTTTTTCTTATTTCACCATGGGTTAAACCTCGGTCCAAACACTCTGGGTCACCCCTAGCTAATAACCGGGATTCTTCTAGACAAATGCGTACATGCGTGTAATCAGGGTTACTAGGATTATAAACCCAACTTCCTAAACCACTTTGCGGTCAAACCGACCTCTCTGAGTCCTCAGTGTCCTCTTTTGCTTGTCAACAATCTTACTCAACCTCTTCCCGGCTGAGGGCACTTTTGTCATCGAAATGCGGCTCGCAAAGGTTCGAGTGTGCACTTCAAATGAAAACGCATACCAGGAAAGGTGAGTTTTGTATTTAGGAGGAGTCTTCGACAGCTTAAAATGATCTGGAAACCATGACAAAGAGCAGAGGTAGTCCAAAGACGCAAGAATACACCTTTGAAGTTTTATGGCGATTCGTTTATTGTGATGGAATTTATCGAACTTCAAGTGAGGTGTAGTGTCAAATTGTTTTCTGCCTTTAAATAATTCTAAACGTTCAGCAAACATGAAAAAATAAAAATCTCAATTTTTCACCCCAAAAGGTTCAAGCCAGCCCAGGAAGCCCTCAAATAATGACCAATATAACAATGAAATAAGGCAAATTATTTTTTATTGGGGGCAATTTAAGACGCTTTGTAGCACTTCCGTACAAACTCTTCAATGTTGCCGATGTCATTGTTATGCATAGCGTGGAAGGCAAAGTCTAATTTATGCGCAGCTCTCAACGTAAGCTTAGGCCGCCTGTGCAGTGATTTTGGGAATATATTTTTCAAACCGAAGATAACTTTCAATTTTCAAAAATTGTTTTTGACGTATTGTGCTCATTTTAAAACTAAAGCCTTGATTCGTCGACCTTTCCTAGTGAAAAATGTTGCTGCGATAAAAATTGTTCGTGTCACGTTCAAACCAAAGTCAATATATTCCCCTTTTAGGATAATAAGTAGAAGAAATGTAATTTTTGTTTTCCGTCAGCTAATTTCCTTGTAAACGTACAAGAACCTGCTTGTGCTTGTGCTCGCGTTCCATTCTTGTCCCCAGAGCCCTCGATCCTATTGGACTGCTACCGTAGACCAATAAGATCGCGGGCTCTGGTGACAAGAATGCTCGCGTTCTTTTTCACTTTGAAACGCTTGTCCTTAAGCATGCGCTTGTGCCCACAGGGGGCCCACACAAACTGCGTGACTGTTCGTAGTTTCAAAATTATAAGGGAATGTGTGAGAAAACCAAAAGGTTTCTAATAACGTGAAATGCGGCGAGAAATATTTACATTTAAGTTCAAAATAAACATAATCTTACTGTAATCGTTGTGCTTTGTCGTTATTGTGCCTCTGAACAACGAGTATTAGCGATTTCCAGGGTTTAGCAATGCGATCGACTGTACGTACAGTCGATCGAAACTACGTACTACGTACTACGAACTACGTACAGTCCAAACTACAAACGGTCACACAGTTTGTGTGGGCCCCCTGTGCTTGTGCCTCCCTCGCTAAATGAAAAGCCCTAGCCAAACGGAGTGACAAGTCAACGCAGGTTGAAGCTTGCGACTCCGTATGGCCATGACTTCCGTTTACTTGCGTTGGCTTACAATGGCTTGCGTTCGCTTTAATCGAGCTCAAATTTGCGCGCAAGTGAACTCAAGTTTTTTACCCATTTGGCCAGACTCGTACCCAGTCTTCTCACCCTTTAACTGTCCCAGACTCATAAATAGCGACTGTGTACGAGTCTGCCATTTGGCCACGTACACTGAAATAGCTTTCTTTGCAACTTACGTCAAACTTGAGTCTACTTACAAGTCAGTTTAGCCATGATCGCAAGTCAGACTGTAAGCTATCATTTCCGCCAAAACTTGCGTTGACTTGAGTCCCCGTTTGGTCAGGCTTTCGAAAAAACCTTAGAATCAAACAAATAAGCAAATCTGTTCATTGTACTCTTTATTTCAGAAGGTCAGCTACGTTTATTTTTCATTTATAATTATTTATATTTATTTCTATATAGCTGAGTAACAGCCGCGTGCATTCGAATATAGACCAAATAGAACATCACTGATGAGACTGATCCGAAGCAAACTGAGAAAAAAAATCTGTTCAGATGGCCTGCGCCTGTAAGATTGAAACTAAAGACGGAAAGAAAAAGGTCCTTTTTTTCTCTTACAGGATCATATCATGTGCATCCCAGTTGACGCGTTGAGGAAAATTCACTAATAACCGTCGATCAGCGTCTCAAAAAGCGAATTATTTTGAGTCTGCAATAAGTAGAGGATGACAAACATTTCAATGGATTTCATTGTAACATCTTGAAGCTGTGGATATAATTAATTTTAATCTAAAAGCTAGAAAAGGAAACTTGTGAATTCTTATCATGCAAAATACAGGTATCCTTTTAATTGGGAAACATGCATTTTCCTTTACTGTTCAGCCAGTTGAAGAGTCAACGGACACGGATCAGTATATCAGTTGCCGGGATCTGGTGAATTACCGTCCGTCCTTTGAAAGTTTTTAGCGCAGTCACTAACCACCTTACAACTATGTACAGGTTCTTCCTTTTCTCGCCTTCATCACCAGCTCTACAAGGGATGCCTTACTTGCCCTTTTTGTGTGAGATAAACCTGTTTCATCGAGGATCTCCTTGGCTCTAACTTTGGGTAGACTATTGTCGCCCCCCCTCCCCCCCACCTATTTTGCTTTTTCCTTTTCTTTAATCTTTTTTTTTTTTTCGTTTTTCTCTTTTTCGTCTCTCTGTGTCTTACTCCTCCAACTTTGCGAATAGTTTACTGAATACCTCCACGGTATTAAAGTAGTTGATGATAATTGACGATAATCGATAACAATTGATAAAATCAAAGACACTCTTGTGTATCTAAAGACGCATCTAATTATATGAATTGTTATTAATTAATTGTTATTTTTAATTGTTATTGATTAATTCGACTGACGGCTGGCTTCCGTTGATCAATTTTCATCGATTCGTTACGTCGGGATGTCGTACACTGTTAACACACACGACCTTTCTTTTTTTTACGAAATTAGCAGACACAAAACTGTTCTGTGTTTAGCACAGATTCAATTTGTTTGTGGATGCTGCTTTGTGATAAGTCGTGTCAGGAATTAAGGCCCTTGGAGACTGAAATCATTTTGTGCCATGCAATGAATTATTTTCAAAATGGTACACAAAAAACTGGGGCGAAGTCACGCATGGAAAAAAAGCAAACAAAAGGAACGATGCCTTTTAACATTCCTCAGTGCCGACAACTCGGGCAAATCTGTCGAGACCGTGAAAATCGTTTCCTCGACAATTACCGACTCCCGAGCCCACTCTGCCTTCTCCCCCCCGCCCCGCCCATCCCCACTGCCCCAACTCCTGTCTTATAAATTTTTCATTTGCACCACGGGGAAACTGGATGAACAATCTGACCATGGATTAGACGGATTAATCATCTGTGACTCTTATAAAACACTGACCGACAGTGTAGTATATCTAAAACACATCAAAACAGTGCGCAAGCTAAATCTGGCGGGATTAAATACGAACATGATATTTTAATGCTACTTTCGCAGACGTCCCGCCAAAATTGAAGGCTAGACATATAGGAAAAGATCCTTGGTTAACACAAAAAGCAGTTTTTTGGGGGGGGTAATTAATTTTTTTGGAAAACGCAAATAAGTGACATCAGACTTATTAACTTTCCTTCTTGGCGGTCAGTGTACCAAAACTTTCACCGCTCATTGGATCAGGGACTCATAAATAGCGCCTGGGTACATAAAAGCCAAGAAAGATTTCATTTAATTTACGGCCACTTTTGTTTTATGCAAAATACTGAGCCTAAAACATTACGCCTGAGGTAAGCGTAATGCAACTGTGCCCTGCAGGAATACAATGTTAATTTATTATCCGAGGCTTAAATTGTATATCACATTTGCGGACTTTTGACAGACTCAACCTGAAAAAGGCCAGATTTTTAAAGCAGCCTTGAAGAATAGAACATACGAGAGATGTGCAAGATGAATAAATAAGAGGAGATAACAAAATAAGTAATGTGTAAACGAGGGAGAAAGAAGATAAAAAGGCAATCTTGGTATCGAATTGTTCTGTTTTTGTTGTCCAACGGCCTAAAGTTCGCAGAAATAAATCTACGGCAAACGTAAGGTAAAGCGTTTCTTTTTCCTTTATCAGTCTTAAGTCAATAAAGCCAAAGGATAAATATTTGTTATTTGTTGTTGCACGTGTCAGAATTGTTGACATTTCTTGCACCGGAAATTCCGCACTCTTCTTAGCCTACGTGCAGACGCCTCCTATTTTTTTCTTTCTAGCGTATAGGACGGAGGCCAGCCTCCCACGCAGCCGTTTTTAGGGGAATCGTATACCTAAATACTCCTAAGAACGACTGCATGGGAGGCTAGACGGAGGCTGAAGGTGGGCGGAAGTTTTCTTAGATTTTGTACGTGTCAATTAAACGTTCTATTGCGAATATTTTACCCAAGAAATTTTTACTGGCTAACTTGCAAGATTTCCCAAACCCTCTTCCTCAAGGGTCGTTGTGTTCAAAAAAACTTCCACCAGAAGGTCGGGAGTAGAGACTAAATGGAAGGGAAATTCTTTGTTTTAATACAGTGATAGTATTATAGTTAGGAACAGGTGTTGCCAGACTGCGGACGGCCTAGACCGGCTGCAATTAAATAAAAACTTTTAAGGTTCTTGCCTCTTTCATACTCATCAAAACCAGTTTATATACTTAAATACTTTCACCTTTTGGATACTTAGGAGTTATTACGCGTGTGGACGTTGGATAGGGTGGATAAATGATCAACAAGGAGCGACTGGAAAATAGTCTACTATGCCTAGACCTCTCAACTTCGAAAATCATTGCTGATTTATTTCTTTGGAAATTATTATCATTATAATAATTTTTATTATTATTATTATTATTTTATTATTATTATTATTATTATTATTATTATTATCATTATTATTATTATTATTATTATTATTCTTAAAAATTTTTTAAACTAATAATTGATTGTAATTTCTTAGCATCTTATTCTTATCTGTCCATTGTATTTTCACCTATGACTATCAATAAAGGTATTATATTATTATTATTATTATTATTATTATTATTATTATTATTATGCGACAGCATCTTTAAAATGACGCGGCACTTGAAATTCAAAGTTTACTCCAAGCCAAACTAAAAATAGTTATGTTGTATCGAGGCAATCAATCGAGTGATACCTTCAAATTTGTTTTTTTGGTGCCCTGCAGAAAAATGATTTGATAAGGCAGACTCGTAGTTACAAGAAAATTTACCAATGGTACGACTTCCTCCTGTTCCGTTTCTCTCAATGAAAGTTTATACTACCAAGGCAGAAAATTGTGACCGAAACATACAAGGAAAGGCAGCTTGACCTAGCTAGCTCCAAGTAAACGAATACAGAGTCGCAAGAGGGAATAAGGGTGAACTCGTACCGGTATGGAAGTAGTATCGGTACTATGTAAAAAAGAAAAAACACTTACAGTTACGAAGGCGACGGTGTGTTTTTCGGCCGGGTTTAACGAATCCGGTCGCAGGAACTGTCAGAAAAAAAAATTGAAAGCATTGGGGGGGGGGGGGTGGGGGAGTGCAACGTTATTGACAGTTGAATGGGTTTCTTTGTTAGGAATTCCCTCTACTCTCACAATCAAACACGTGGACAAGATCTAGAAATTAACAAAATGACAGCTGAGACGTCCGAACAGGAACCGCTGTTCAAAGAAAAAATTCTTTTGGCAGCTTGGGCCAACCTACTTTTTAAAAAGAGAGCATCAAGGAACTTTAGCAAGAAGACATGAGCACCCCTTATCCCAATCACAACACTAGTCTTCCAAAGTTGTCCATTCACCCTTCATGTCGTTGCATCCTTTATATAACAACATATATACCGTTTATGAAGCGACGCGGATTCAGAATGTCCAGCCCAAGCACCTTGCAAATGTCCTTGCCAATTCAGAGAGCTCAAGACGGTTGTTGAAAGTGAATCCATACGGACGAGACTTGAGCTTAACCAAGCCATGGATCAAAACTGTGAAAGAGTTTGCTAACTGTGAATTACAGGGCAGCAGGTTTTGCCTCGCAAGAAATCGTGTCCGGGATTCACACAAGAGGTAAGATTAGGGTAAAGTTAGGAGTTTACTTTTGCGATTCTTTGCGACAATCCGGCTGAGAAAAGCGATCACACGAGAAATTGATAATTCTCAGAAACATGTGTTATGAAAGTTTCACTATTGAAATATCAATGTCGCTTTCTACCAGCTGGTCTGGTATTCAGGCAGCTATTGACCATGAGCTCTGAAGGCTGAAAAAACTTCTGTTGAAAGTACAAACTTCACAAACACTTGCGTACCTCTATCACAAATAAATTAAACTTCCAACCTGAGTCAAGTTCTGGACTTGAGAGAAGCTCGAGACATAGGCGGAGAGCGGTTAAATTCAACTGAGTCCTGGTGATGGAACAAAGAACCTACATGATTTCACGTTGCTGTACGTGATCAGCGGAACTCCTCATATGGGGAACATACGGTTGTCAGTACACGGACTTTTGTACATAGGCTAACACTTTTGTTAAAAATGATTTTCTTCGAACCCTGTTTCCTTGAGAAAAAAAGGGTCTGTCGTTCTAAGTCAATCAGAATTCTGCGTTCGTCGACAAGGGAGGGTAAATGTAAAATTAGTCAGTAAAGTACAGGTCGGTTTTCGCATCTCTCGCCAACTAAAATTGACCAGTCCCTCCCACATAAGACAAGAGACTTGTGCGAGTCCCAGACAGGGGAACTTGCCTACTTTAAGCCAGGGTTAAATTTTTGTGCCATATTTCATTTGTGAATTCTGTTTCCGGTTTGAGTGAAGATCAATAGTCACACTTGAAGAGTTCCAAAATAAATGGGAAGCGCAGGTGCGTTGAAAACAAATGAAAGCTGCTTCTTGTATTACTTCTTCTGGGAGGCCGTTTCTGTTTACTTGCTCATGACCGGAGCTTTACAGACCAGTGATTTACTCCTGCGATATATCAGCGGAAACCGACATCTTTAGTCCTTATAGCTTGCTATTCATTACTTGTTTGGTCTATTTTGCTGTCGACGATTACCTTTTGGAAGCAACATCTATACAGCTGGGTAAAAATGTTCTTAGTCAGAGATCTTAGCCTATAAATAACAACAGCTCTTTTTCATATGACTTAAGCGTAACTGAAAATTTATAAAGGCCAAACATTCATTGCACAATGGCTTACAACCCTATTGGGGCAATGGCCGTATTTATCTTAGGGGTTGTCTACATGGAGACAGGAAGATCCTAGAAGGCGGATCATCCTAGCACTATTTGTTTTCTATATTCATTACATGCAAATGTTGTACTTGGCCCTAGCGCTAGGATCTTTCTAGCTGAGAGATAGAAAGATCCTAGCGCTAGGAAGATCCTAGCGGCATGTAAACTAGCTTCGCTCAGAAAATCCTAGTGCTAGGGACAGAAAAATAAATATGGCGGCGGCTGGGCGTTCAGCTGCTAAAGGCTGAAAGTTTGATTTGATTTTCAGCAACCACCCCGATCGAAATTTCTGCATGTAAACCCAACAAAACTTTGTTTCGCCTTCTAGGATCTGCCTAGTTCTAGGATCAGTTCCTCCCTCCATGTAAACAGCCTCTTAGAAGACACATAATTCGTCTGAGACGCGCAATGCGTGCCCTCAAAATTAATATGGAGACGCATAAAACTGACACTAGTCGAATAAAAGTGTCACGAGAGAGACTGGGCACAACAACTCCGGCGCACACAGAATTGGCGGGAAAATCTTTGAAAGAAAACTAACGACACAAAATGGTGATTTGAAAGAAAAATAACTTCACAAAATTGTTAGTTAGGTGTCTACTATTAGCAGGGGATTTCCCTCCGCTAGACACTTTTTTAGACACGTTAATAAAGTTCATTCATTCATTCATTCATTCATTCATTCATTCATTCATTCATTCATTCATTCATTCATTCATTCATTTATTCATCATTCATTCATTCATTCATTTCCCTGCTTTGCTGGCTTAATTTCTAACCAGAGGAAAGTCAAGAAACACTTCCAAACCAAAAAAGGCTCAAATACATTTCGAATGGCAAAAATGTTCAAGATAACAGAGATGTAGCGGCCTGAAAGTCTTGTCGCGACGTTTGAAAGTTGCCGTTAATTTCGTCTGTTTTACGCGTTTTGCATTCATCTTGACGCATTGTTAGTGTGAGGGGATAGTGCTTCTGCCTTTATTCTCTGTATTTACGGGGTATTTACCATGACACATAACTCGTCTCGGACGCATAATTTATCAGACAAATTAGGCTTGTTTTATGCGCCGTCGAGATGTATAAGACAGAAGTATAATTCGGTTCAGAATGATACACGTACGGAAGCTCATTCTCCTCATCTTGTCGCATAATTTGTCTCAGACGTGTTATGAGCTATCATGGTGCGTATCAGACGAATTATGCGTCTTCCAGGATGAATATAGCCATTTTTGGATCGAATGAAATCTGGACGAGATAAAAAAAGTTTAGGTGCTGAAACGTATTAAAAACGAGGCATTTGACTGTAAATGCCCCCTTAAAAGGCAGCCGCACTGTGTTCAAGCGGACACACTCGAGTGACTTCCATATCTAGTGCTTTCAATATGGTTTTAACATATCAAAATGGAAGATATTGCGTGAAAACTAAATCCAAAATCCGCCCCAAAAATATTAGTCAGATCTGTGGTCCGCTACTATTGCAGGATTCACGAAACTTGTCAATTATCCATCGAACCCCAAAGACAAAATCAGACGTCTGACGATCCGTATACCTATTCACGAAGAAAGACAAATGCACAGCTTCCTGTCGACACCAAATCGATTTCAGGTAAATGTACCTGGAATTTATTTTTCATAACAAGCTCGAATAAGAAGTCAATATGAGGCTGTAAGATTTTTGTCGAGCCAAAAATCGCGCCACAAGTTGGAAAAGATCCTACGAAAAGATCATTCATTAAAAACAAAAAAGTTAAGCAGCAGCAGCCCGGGAACTAATTTAGCACCCGGTAGTGCCAGGTCCCGTTCTAATGCATCAGTCAATTCCAGCTGCGCCCATCCCCCCCCCGGGCAACTGCGGGGCATTTGCGTGCCTTGTAAGCCCCGGGGGTGGGGCATTAGTAAAGTTGGCACCGCCCGGGGGTCGGGCATTTGCCTACCCCCGGGCTTTTGACACACATGTGGTTTCCGACTCGAAATCCATACATGAAGGATTTTATCGCAAAGGACCAGCAGTTCGTCGTAGATTGGACCGTCTGCCAAGGACTAGACAAACTTGTGGAGGTTTTCTCGATTTTATGCATTTCTTCATTGCTTATCAAGGCACAACTATCACTTAATATAGCGAGATCGGGAACGATCAACGTAAATCGACGTACGCATTCTTCTTAAGGATTTAAAAAAAATTTAGTCGCGATGATTCTTAAATTCTAAACATGTGTATAGAGATCGTCGTTTTATACTTTTGCATATTATTAAAATATTCCAACAGATGACGTTACAACAGACTTTCATAATGTCAAGATTTTTGTTTACTCAGTGTTTACTAGCGAACTGTTTAAAACAAACTATCATGTAGTATTGTTGTCTGTGAAGTATTAAAATATCATCACTTGGCATTTATACTAACTTTATTAACATCGGATAGTGCCGTTACAAACAATAGAAGACGGAGAGGTAGGCCTACAGAAATGAAAAATCACACATAAAAATGCTGAAAGTGGTATGTATTGTGCAATGAATGAAAGCTGCTGCAGTGTTGATTGGGGACGTACGATCCCGGGGGCGGGGCATTTGCCCTCTTCCTTCGTCCACACCGCGGGGCATTTGGCAGCTAAAGTGTCCCCACCCCCGGGAATTTGCCATCCGAGAGAAAAAAAATGCTAATGCCCGGGGTTTAGCCCGCGGGGGGCATGGGCGCAGCTGGAATTGACTGATGCATAACTCTCAGTTCATCTTAACATGGGATGTATTTTGCCTATTGTATGGATGGTAAGTCGCGTTATATTTGTATCGACTAATTCTCTTAAGAATTGCAGCTATTTTTCTCCGAAATATGTCATACCCGGCTCCTTTAATTACTCGTTTGTTATATTTTGTCGTTAGACGAGTCAGATTTGGAAGTCTTAGATCAAAGCAGGGATATTGAAGATTGATGCACAGTTTTAATATTTTACACATGTAAACGGTCAAGCATTTTTTTAGGTGATTAGGTTCGTATTACGATGGATTCTAAATTTAGGCTAATCTTTTAGTGTGACCATTTTTTTCTGGGTTACAGAGTGAATCACTGCAAAGATAGACGCTTAAAATGGTTGATAAAAATGTTGCAGCCTCTCAGTTCTCACTCAACAATGGGAGTATTAAAAATAAGTCAAAAATTAACTTATTGACATTCAGATCATAAGGTCAGACTGGGGTCAACATGGGGTCAATTGACCGGCCAGTGCGGGTGACTGTTTTCAAACCGTGCAGTCAGCAAGTGAGAGTCACTGTCGTTGCCTAAATGTACGTAGAAAAGAACACGATTGCAAAGTACGAGTGAGTTGCAGGTGTGTTTTCATGCCAGAAATATTCAGAATATGTTTTTCTAGGCCGGAATCGGGACCTAATTGTTTCAGATTGTTTACATGATTTGCATACCCCGCCGTATTTGCCGGTTTTTTCTTGAGCTGATCTGGACAAGTCACGTGTCAGGCGTTGACCAATCATATCGGTTTTTGCGGGAGCATTCCCGTGATGCTCTGGTTTGTCTATGTTGTGGTGCGCGCGCGTTTGGTTTTTCACGTCCCCAAAACAACATGTCGTCTTCCGATTCTGTAATGACTTCTCCAAGTACCATCATTTCTTCCGAAAATAAATTAGCTGCCCTTTCTCAAACTCAACCGGAGAAGCCTTTCCACTACACGTAGGTTTATTTGTGATTTTCTGTGATTTGCTTCCGCCTGTTTGCGTTGTCATAATTTTTTTCCTTTCGAATCGTCCAGGTACCTGAAGGAGTTTCGGGTCGAGCAATGTCCGCTATTTCTACAGCACAAGTGTACAGCTCACAGACCGTTCACCTGTTTTCATTGGCACTTCATGAATCAAAGAAGGAGGAGACCGAAAAAGAAAAGGGATGGCACCTTTAATTATAGTCCCGATGTCTACTGCACTCAGTACGATGAAACGTCAGGGATTTGCCCTTCGGGAGACGAGTACGTACTAGGGATTTTCTCTTGCATCTGCCTCGTTTATTTGCAGAGTCAAGCCATAATAGCTGTTTATTTAGGGTATGATCGATCAATTGGTGAATAAAGGTCCTTTTCTCTTTCAGTTGCCCCTATTTACACCGTGTAGCAGGCGATGTGGAACGTCGCTACCATCTTCGTTACTACAAAACTGCAACCTGTGTTCACGAGACCGATACTCGAGGATATTGTGTAAAAAATGGCCCACACTGTGCGTTTGCCCATGGACCTCTTGATCTGAGACAACCAGTGTACGATATACGTGAGTTGCAAGCGATAGAAAAGGAGGAAACCGAAATAGGTCAAGCAGGAATAGAGAATAACAAAGCTGTTCTAGAAGATCCCCGCTGGCAAGGTTTGTGCAGTACTGTACGTTGCTTTAATGTACACAAGGGGTATCTTCATTTACACTTTCCTTATGGTTTGTTTTGCCACCGTAAAATAGACAGTTTTAGTCATTTGCCACTGTTATGCATTTTAAGGGGGGCCAAATAAGTTTAACCTTCAAGACCCTATGATGCGACCTCGAAATTAAGATAAGGGTTTAATTGCGTTGTAGTTCACTATATTTTCACATGATTCCCTTTGAAAACGAAATTTCCTGACGCCTGGCTGTTGGAACCCCCTTTTCGTTAAAAAATCTTTGTCTAACTCGCTTCCTTTACGATAATAAACGTTAATGTGATGAAAATTTTTTCTTCCGTTTAACAAAGTTGTGGTTCTAACAGAGTTATCCATTATTTATGGGTTCTCCCATTGTCTTTACGTTTAAAATCTGATCGCAGTTAATCTTTAATCGTCTCCACTTTGATTGAGGTTGAGGATTTCCCCACATTATACCTCCCCGGTTGTTAAATATTTGGTTTTTCCATTTTCTTGCGTGCACTTTAACACAACTAAACCTTGATGGCCATAGCACTAAATGACAATGTTTAGAATATGATATTACAGATGTCTGAATTGACCAAAATTTATCTGTTGATATAACATTTTATTGGTGTTTATATCAGCAGTATCATTAAAATAATGTATTAGCATTGTTCATATTCAGTTAGGACAATGGTTTGCCACTATGTTTTAGATACCAACTATGTTCTATCAAGTTACAAGACAGAACCATGCAAAAAGCCACCCAGACTTTGCAGGCAAGGCTATGCCTGTCCTCATTACCACAATACTAGAGATCGTCGCCGCAGCCCGAGAAAATTCCGCTACAGGTTGGTGTGCCATAGTTGCATTTTAGCAAGTTTTGATTGACAATCTTTTGTTGTTATGATGATGCCAGAAATTTTGTCACTGTAGCAAACCTTCTTCCACAATAAATGAAATAGTATCTTTTCTCATTTGCTGGAACAAACAGCAGCTTTTGGGAAAGCTGACTCCTAAGTCCATAGAGCAGATGATTTAAATAGAATTCCAATCTGCTTAAATAATAGGCCCGTTGGTTGATTGCCAGTTTGGCGTAGCATAGCAACATTTGTTAAATGTTTACATTTGTTTATGGACAGCTGTATATTAACAAATTGGTAAGAATAATTCTGCGGTGCTGTCAGTTCAAAGAAAACTTTTGCGTTAATTCATGTAACTGACATCTATTATGGACTAATATGCCCAATGCACTATATCAGTCCAACACTTTATTTTTGGTAATAATAGGTACCAAGGTATTGTATCTGGGTGTGTATTCTGTATATTGTGCAGCTGTTTATCGTTCACATTCTACAAGGACTTTATTGTGGTAATGATATTTTGATAGTCAGTCTGTCTGCTTGTTTATTCAAAGAAAGGACAGCATCATAGTGTTATTATCCGGACTGGTTGGGACTCAGGCAACTTGTCTGGACAATTAAGAATTCAGTCAATCTAAGAAGTAATATTTTTATTTGAGATGTAAATAAAAACTGAATGCACCATATTTAAGAATTAGGTAAACAGCCGCACATTGTATTTTTCAGAGACAGCTATATCCACAGATGGCTAAGATAAATACGCTGTAGTCGTCATGTTTTCCACTTATGCTTGCCAAGAAATTTCCACTGGGCTCAGTAAAGTAAACGAAGCCTTTTAAAGAAATTATCCCCCCTTTCTTTGCTTGTAGCTTTTAACTTACATGAAGAAAGAGGCACCACAGAGAAAACTGTGGGTAGTTGAAGAGTCTTGGTAATCTAAGAGTTCACACTACGGACTAGACACCATCAATATTGCTCCATTAATATTGCTATGCTATACTCTTGAAACAAAGGCCCCACCATGTGGCCATGCATGCACCTTATTATTGCAGCCAGTTTTAAGTAGTGTCCAACAAAAGACAGACCATATCTTGAGTACAGCCAGATTTTGCTAGCTTGATTGACTCCCATGAAAGGGGGGCTCCCTTTAGGAGTGAAACGATTCTTGGGGGTGCAGCTAAAGCGATACAAACCCTTTGATTTGATTTTTGAGCTGTTTCCACCATTTTCAACATGATATGGTTCAGTAATGAGACAGCTCGATCACCTGATTGGTTAAAACAATTTTTTCAGGAACCAATCAACATTCTTGTTTTAAACCTTATGAAAAGGAGCCTTTGACACAAAAGCACATGTTACAAAAATGGCTGAACTAACTGTTTAAAACAAACTTCGAGGATGTGAGGGATTTCCATCAACCTTTCAGTTTCCAGTTTGGAGGCATTTTGTTTCAGAGGTGCAGACAGGAATACTGCTTCTTGCAAAATTGGCTTCACTGGCGTAAGTTGTAAATCAGAAAACACTATGAACATGGCAATGCACTTGAAATGTTAGGACCATATTTTGCTTTCCACAACATGGAATTCTCCAGCCAAGAAGACAGAATCAAACCCAGTGAAGACAGAGAAAGGATTTGAAAGCTGCTGCTACTGGACAATTGCAGAGTCATGGTGTGTTAAAAGGGAGACTTGCACACCACTTGCACCCAAGGCATGGACAGTCTTGCAAACAATCAGCTTTTTCAAAGCCAGTGATATGGGTCCATTTTTCTGTTGTTGAAAATGAAGGTTAATTTTTTGCGCCACATTATACTATCTACAGTATAATGTCCATGGTGTTGCCAAATTGTTTCTTTTATCAGGAAAACTTTTTTTGATGACATTGTACCACTTCCTTTGCTGATGTTGCTATTATTTGTTGAATTGATCAAAATAAAACCTTTGGCTGCTAAGATGACTTGGTTTATTAAGGACAACCAAATCATGACTTTTGATCATAATAGTATTGTATCGTGGTGAAGCTGTATCGTTTCACCACTACTAAATAACGTGGATTAGATACCACTTAGCTTATCCAGTTTCAAAATGTCCACAGTTGTAGCTGTCAATAAGGAAACAAATACAAAAACTTGCACAAGTGCAATGTGAAGCGTGTTTGTAACAAGCAGTTCAATTGCCAGTAGAAATCGCACAAAATGCAGTTTATGTGTTCTTTAATGCTTGTGAAGGGTAAAAATATAATGTACCCATGTCCTCAAAACACAATTGGTACCTTTTGTTTGAGTGTCCCCCAGGGTTAACTGGGTATAACTTTTTTTTCCATATTATTTCATTATTTTGTACCGGTCCTCATTTTGTAATATAATGCATAGTTTATACTTTGTGCTCTCCGTACTTTGTACTTTGTATTTATGCTAAAAGAGCCATAAATTCTAATAATGGGTCTTACTGGCTTAGTTGATTATCTTATGACATGGCTCACTTGCCCTTCTAAATGGGTATTATTTTATATCTTAGATCAACACCTTGTCCTCATGTTAAGCACGGTGATGAATGGGGAGAGCCGACAAATTGTGAAAGTGGAGATAATTGTCCATATTGTCACACAAGAACCGAACAACAGTTTCATCCTGAGGTAATTCAGTAATTATTATTAACAAACTATAGAACGGTAAATATTTGATTAGTTTCTGTCAGTTTTGTAGGTGATGCTGCACACCCTTTTGCAACACATTTGCAACATTATTTGAGTTCAAGCTGAACTGAAACACCTCAATCAGTTTCATTAGTCTAAGGAAACTGCTTGATGGTGTTGCAGCTCAGCTTGAACTCAAATAGCCTCCCTACTGTTTCCTGATTTTCACTTTAATGCTCATAAGAATTGTCTCAGACAGTACTTGAAAGGTTATTAAAACCCCTTTTCTTATGATGTGATGATCACTTGTTTACTTGTTTGCTTTGTTGATAGAACAAGCCTAGCTATTTTTTTGTTGGTAAAAAGGCCTTATCATTTTGGCTTGTGAAGTGATTCAGTGGGAGAAATATAGTTTATGAGGATGGTGTTTAGTCTTTTGCTACCATTAATGTGTTTTTGTTCTGGTATTTAACAGATATACAAGTCGACAAAATGTAATGATATGCAACAAACTGGCTATTGCCCCAGGGGACCCTTCTGTGCTTTTGCTCATGTAGATCGTAAGTAATAATTGTCAATGAAAAGAGACCATTTTTAGCCAATGACGTCACGTTAGTGACGTCATATGGCTACTGTCAGAGCCTAAAAATCAACGATGGCTGGACGAGAACGGTGTCGTGTTTGTCTTACGATTTGTGAGGCTGGGGGGATATTCTGTGAGACGATGGGTGGGGGTGTGCACCGGGACACTGAAACTCTTACCTGAGCTGAATTTGAACATTTTCGTACTGTTCGAAGGCAAAGCAAACGAAATTTATTCGGCTGTAGGTTGAGACTCAAAATAAACACGTGAGCTAAAAATAACTTTGTACCGTGGGAAAGTTACAAATGTAAACATACTTTGGTCAATTTGTGAAGACGAAAATTATTATAGCCGACTTGATTACAAAGCAAGCAACTTCAATTAACAGGGGAAATAAATATAGTTGCAAAACTATTTCAGTCATGTTTATAAACGCTAGTTCAAACCGATTTGGAACGAAAATATTGTGGATACAAGAAACGCTGTTTGATGGCAGACTCCTGTTTTGACAATACAATGTACTAAGAACGTAAGTGGTTGCCTGAAACGTCTGAAACCTTACAAATTAAACAAAGTAAAGCGAGTCGCGTGTCACGCAAATCACGCAGAGCATCAAAACGGCACCCTTTAGAAAGTTGACCGTTTATGAGCACTGAAAAGTATTGGATATTCGCCGGTAGAAGTAAGAAATTAAAAGTTCAACTGCAACTTGCATTTATTTCTGAAGTAAAATTGTTAACTTTCCATTGATCTTTGCCTAAATTATGTATGCAATATTTTTCGACGGTGAGTTTAAGTTTAAGTTTACTTGTTTTTGTCTGTGTTCTTTAAAGAACCATGAAACAAAGAGCTTTCTTTGGTTTTTTTTACTCTGCGTAGTCATGCTGCTGAATCATTGCCAGGTTTTATAGTGGATAACCACAAGATCTTTTTGGTGGTGGTGGTGGAGGGGGGGGGGGCTGAGGGGTTAGGGTGGGACTTACCAGAGGTGTAAAGTCCCATAGGTTGTCAGGATAAATTTCACCATATTGTGAAAAAAAACGTCATTGGCTCTGTGCGCATTGCGTGCCTATGTTTACAGTACCACTCAAAAGTAAGTTACCACTCTCTCAGAAGATGCGATCCTCATAGTAGGAGATGTGACAGTTGTCTCATGAGATACTTAGAAGACAGTAAGTTCCAAGGCTTGATGTTTTCAGGAGATATAATGGGCTGTTGTTAAACAAAAAATTGTATGCGAGCAAATTGTGTTGAGAAGATGCAACAAATATTTCAGTTACAGACATGGTGATTGGCTCATCAAGTCGACTTTTGCGTGGATTTTTTCTGCTTCATTAATGGAAAATTAGCTGCACAAAGTTCAGATTCAGACAAAATTAGATTTGAGAAAGTTTCAGTTGTCCCCTTATTGCTTGCAGTTTATTGATTTTGAGACTCACCATGTACCAATTAGTGCACTGTGAACTAAAGTTACTGCCACAAGAAGCTTGTAGTTTTACTCTACTTCTTTTTCCACCATCATCAACTATGATCTTTAATATAAAAGACATTCAAGAGTTTCACTTTAAATGTAGCAAGAACTGTAATCACCGAGGTGTGACATACCCTTTCAGTGCTTGAAATTTAAAAAAATGTACTAGTTCTCCAAGGGATAAATGGCATCCATCCAAATTGAAACATTGGTTGTCCAAGATAAAAAATATGAAAAAAACAGATTCTCCAAGATTAAAGCTTAAGCGTGTTTATTCACAGCGAACAAATAAAGAACATAGCATACTGCTCTTGCCAGATTTGTTATCTCTGTATGCTATAGTGAGTTAGAAAATGCAAACAGTGAGACATTATTACAAAAATAATCCCTATGAAGTTCAGAAATTTTCCACAAATCCAAACTTTCAGAATTAAGTTGCTTTACCTCTTCAAGTAAGGAATGTGAATGGAAGAAACAATCAACCTGTGCTTCTAGACGTTGCTGTTGGCATTTTTTCGTTCCCTGCTCCTGTAATAGGTCACCACTGTTCAGGCAAAATATATGTGACTTCATTTCCCAAATAAGGAGAGTAGGTTCCAGTCTTCTGTAGTAGGAGGAACTTCTGCGAATCGTACAAAGAGAGATGTGATACTAGTCTTGACAGAAACAACAAGACTGGTAACTGATGTTTGAGTGGTTCTGTACTTTTACTTGTTATTAGTGAAATTAGGGTTTCAGTTTTCAAAATTTCATGTCAGTCAGTTTTTAATATTGTTTAATTTGGAAAATTAATAACTCTTGTTGTTGAGCTTCATGCAAGGGCTATGTAATTTTAAGTTATTTTGTTTTCTGTGAAAATCAGTGAAAGGGTCAAGATACTTTCTTTAAAACCTAGATTTTAATTTTTTTTTTCTTACAGAAGACACAACTTTTACCAAAGAAGCTAATGGTGAACAAAGTTTTAGTCAGGTATGACATTTTGATTGACAAATAACAGTAATGGGCTGGTTCTGTAAAAGGAGTGTCTGCATGTTTCTTGTCTGTAGTCATGTTGAAATTCTCACATCATTCACTTGTGCATGTCTGAATTTCATCCAGTAAAATGATCTGAACAACCTTGGGACAAACATGCCGTGGGATGACTGGATGGAATGTTTTAAATGCACAGCTGCCATTTCTTGACACATTATGAAACACTATTTGGCATGTAATTAAATTTTTGGGATTGTGCTTTCCAAGCCTGGTAAGTCCTGGAAATAAAAGGGTGGTTCAGGGAAAGTTGTGGAAAGTAACATTCGTTGTAAAAATATTTATAAATATATATATGAGCACTTTGGTTGTTTGTTTGTTTGTTTTTTTGTTTGTAGTCAGTTGTGCACAGCACTGTTGACTAATGGTCAACAATACTGGGATCCATCTGCTCAAATATTTTCTAAAGAATACCGTAAACACCGGCGTATAAGCCGCACTCGCAGATAAGCCGCACCCCAATTTTAGAAGCTCAAGATTTGGAAAAAATTTTTTTGTCAAAAATTCATAGCCGAGTGATTTCATTTAATGAACATATTGACTGAAGTGAAGTCCTTTTCACTACGGATCGGTGATTCAATTTCTAGACTGAACAAGACTCAAACACGCATTTTAATCCTTACAACAAGTATCGAAAAGGTATGAAAACGTACTTAAACACAAGACCGCTTTCCCTGATGAACTTTTCCCCAGCACTTTTCCACTTAAAGCTATTCAAGTCCAAAAATTTGCAAGTAAGTTTCGTTCGGCCGTTCGGTTGCGTATCTTGGCTTAGTAGCCAGGCATTTGATGAGAAGAGAGAAAACTGGTGACAAGTGTTGTCGCTTCGTTTATTCGCAAAGCAAATTTTAGCGATTTCTTCAGCTGTTCGTGGCTTTCATGTTTACAAGGATATTTGGAAGTCATCCACTGGTGACAATCAGGCCTGTGAAAGGGAGTTCGATGATTGCTTTGACAAATTTGCCATCAAAGTTGTCAACAAAGGAGAAACAGTGGGCCATTTTATCATACCACGCGAGTTCTCGAAGATAGCGTGGTACCGTTTTGACTTTATGTTGGTGTTTTGGGGCTGATTCATGGAAAATTACAGATTTTTTCCAGATGTTCTCGCAGATAAGCCGCACCCCCGATTTTGAGTGAAGTTTTAGGGTAAAAAGGTGCGGCTTATACGCCGGTGTTTACGGTACCATTTTTGTGCTGAGGGAATGCAAGGTTTTCTCTGATGAATGTAAGAAATTCATTGATGTACCATTCATATATTGCTTTCCCTATGTGCATGCTAATAAACAGTGGACATTTCACAACTTTAGGTAGTTGTTTGGGGGTGGGGGGTTGATTGATGTGTTTATTCGCAGTGGGGTTTGTGTTAGAAATGCAAACGTATATACAAATGCTGCAAAAAAATCTACCTAAAATCTTTAGCTAACCTAAAGATTACAGCATTTTCATGGAATGTCTGACCTGTACTTTATTTGTGTTTATTGACAGTTCTATTCAATGCCTCCTTCACCTCTTAGTCCTGTTGATAATGGCTCTAGCATAATGTCCACCCTAGCACATGCAGCGGCCAAGCCAGCACGATCCATGTCAACGTCATCAGGAGGCTCATACTCCAGTGAACCATCCACTCCTTCTAGTTTGTATCCAAAAGCTCCTGGCTCTGAAAGGTCTGAGCGAAGTGGAAGCCGAGAGGATGAGCACCAGGTGGGAAGAAAAATATTTCTTCACCTTATCCTTTTACTTCCTAAAGTGCCTTTTCTCAAAACAGTTAAATTATTTCAAAAAATAAGTATATATTATATCAAAAAATGAACAGCACTGTGGAAAGGTACTGCTCAGTAGCTCTCATTTGAATGGTCATACTTGGGGATTTTATCCATAGACTTAAGGGTAGATCCATGTTTTAACCAATTCATTGTTTGATAGTAGGAGCGGAATGGTTAAAACAGTGCTGTATTCTTCGGTGAGATGCATAACTTCCACTTGTCCTGTTCATGATAATAATAATAATAATAATAATAATAATAATAATAATAATAATAATAATAATTTATTAATTTGTTAATAGCGCCTTTTAACATAGGAATGATCAAAAGTGCTTTACATTAACAACATACTAGTTAAAATTAATAAAACGAATCTATGATAGTTAAAACCAATAAAAAAGGAAAAATGCTAATAAAAATACATTAATAAAAAGAGAATAAAATGAAATATATTAAAACTATGTAAAAGCTAATCTAAAAAGATGTGTCTTGACATGTCTCTTAATAGCTCCCAGTGATTTGATCTCATGGATATGCGTGGGAAGGCTGTTCCACAATGTAGGGGCGGCAGTGTAAAACAATATAGCGCCTAAAGTTGCCAACATGCGCCCCATAGGACATTCCAAAACAATAGTGTAGCTCAATCTGAATGAATATGCAGAACAGGACCTAACGCTAACTAAATCGCCAATATAGCTAGGTGACATGCCATGTATGGCCTTAAAAGTAATAATTAAAATTTTAAAATAGATACGATAAAACACTGGCAACCAATGAGGCTCATAGAGAACTGGTGAGATACGGTCATACTTCCTAGTGTTCATAATAAGTCTTGCGGCAGTGTTCTGGACTCATTGTAGCTTACAAATCTGATATTTAGGCAGCCCATATTTAGTAAACTGTTACAATAATCTAATCTTGAGGTCACAAAAGCATGAACTAATGTCTGAAGGCATTCCTTAGACAAAAATTTAGCATTTGAACTTACATCAATATCAGTATTAGGAAACTAGCGCTTGTGCTGGTGCTTCAAAGACTAGCCAGGAGTGTAAAATTTATAATGCTTAGTCATCAGCTCTCAAAATTGTGTCAGCAGGTTGTGATTTTGTCATCCATGGCCAGTTATGTGCTGCTAACTTCCCTGCAGACACACACCCCTTCCCCTCCCCCAAGCAGAAGGCTAAGTCATAGGTATCCTTGTATCTTGAAAAGGGATATTGTGGCCTGATGTTGTAGTGAATGAAATAAAATATCCAACAAAATAACAAAATTTCTAATTGAGCCAATAGCCAAGAGCTACACATGCTTAGACCATGATACTGCTACAGTCCTGATTTTGTGATGTGATTTTCAAACGGTTTTTAATATTTCTTTTTTCCCAGGCATTTATAAGAAAACAGATTTTGCAAATTGAAAATGATCCAACTATAGATGACACTGAGAAAGCCAGAAGAAAGCAGGTATTGTGAGCTATATGGCAACTGCAGCTCTGGTTTAGAAATGGAATCTGGAAGGGTATATTTTAAATGTCATATGATTTCCAATCTGATGCAGCCTGGAAACACTTGTTTTTTCTTAGAAGAATATGTTTTCTCTACAACCTTTTTTTGAAGGAGTATTTTACTATGCCCTGCCTACTCCTGCTACAAGCTACAAAAAAATTTTAAGAGGCCTGCTGTAAGCTGTGAGTAATGGCTTACAAGCATGCTGTTCCCACACTTGGCTCTGGTTGCATGTTTTTTAATTTTATTTTTCTGATGGGTTCATTTCATTCTCTTCATTTTGGAGTTATGTTGTTGTGATTGGCCAGATATGATTGCTTATCGTTCTTTAGAAAACCACACTAGTTAGCAGGGTTCTCATTAAGTGCCGGCAGCCGGCTAAAAAACCGGTTACTTCGAATTTTGAGCCGCCTACTTTTCGGGGAAATAGAGGAAGGTTTGAAAGTGAAAGCCTGAAATCACTGGATGCCGTGGAAAAATTAAAAGTTTTACTCACACAACTTATAAACAGGCAACTTTCTTGCTCAGTGTGTTCTCCCTGCACAAAATTTAACCGTCACATTGTCTCCCTGTAGCTTATTATAATGCTCTCAGGTCTGTACTTTTGTATCTAGAAATACGTGCTTCTTTTATCTTGCTTACAAGTAGCTTTTTTGTGAAAAACCCTCACCAAAATGCATGAAATAGCCTCTCTGAGGCTCTAGTTTTTCAAAATTTTCTGGGGGAGCAATCACCCCCCGACCCCCCTAGAAGCTTGTGCCTTTGGCACGCGATTGCCAAGCCTCCTACTTTTAGATCCTAGCCATTTACTTGCCTGAGTTAGTTATGCTTACAATATAGCTACTGTAACTGAAGTCACTTGAACAATGATTACCAAGTCATTATTGTATAAGAGAACAATAAACTTTTAACTTACTTCTGCACCTAAATGTTGCATTATACATAACTGATTGGCTCAAACCACCATGTAAAGGAGGTTAGTCTGGTTTTTGTCATGCAGGGGCATGGTTTTAGGCTAGATTCCCCTCAACATGCAGACCAAACTAGAATTATCAACTTTAAAAGTTTGGAAAGAAGGATGTTTGCAAGATTCCAAGGTATTCTGAATTCAGCATATCTGAAAACCAGAAATGTCCTAACCCTTGTAGAACCAGACACTATGTGAAACTTATGTAAATGCTATGCCATGAAGCTAATGTCAAGGGTATATCATCAGTATGTATAAACTGTGTTACAAAAAGTATGTTATTTCTATACCATAGCTATTTTTTTGCACAAAAAATGCTAAGTTTTTGCTAGTCATTTGGAACCTATGTTAATTCTATGTAGTTAAGAGCTATTTTTTTGCATAAAAAATGCTAAGTTTTTGCTAGTCATTTGGAACCTATGTTAATTCTATGTAGTTAAGAGGAATTTAAATAACAGTAATGAAATAGGTTTAAAATAGCATGTGCATATGTTTAAAATACACTTTGCATAGCTTTTACATAAAGCATCACAGCGGTAAAATATGCCACTATAGTGATGAAATAGCATTGAAGTAGGAAAAACATAGGTAATAAATAGCATCGGCATAGAGAAAAATATGAAACACATAGTTAAAAAGTAGTATCAGCATATGTTTGAAATATAGTTTGTATAGCTTTTACATAAAGCTTCGCAGCCCCAAAATACACCCCTCTAGTGATAAAATAGCATTGAAATAAGGAAAACATAGGTAATAAATAGCATCAGCATAGAGAAAAAAATATAAAACTCATAGTTAAAGAGTAGCATCAGCATATGTTTGAAATATAATTTGCATAGTTTTCACATAGAGCTTTATAGCCCTAAAATACACCCCTTAGTGATAAAACAGCATTGAAATAGGGAAAACATAGGAGATAAATAGCCTGTCAATTACAAAATAGGTTTCACATAGCAGAGGAATAGAGAAAACATACAATACAAATAGGTTTAAAATAGCATCTATGAATAATGGAACACAGTCTACACAGCACTAACATACAACGTTAAACTAGCTTTGAAATTAAGGAAAAACAGAGAAAATAAATAGCTTTTTACTAGCAATAAGATAAAAGACTAAGGACAACATTTTCAAAAATTTTAAAAGTAGTATTTTTCTTCCAACCGAGTGTAAAAAAAGTTATGGTAGACACTTTTATGATAGTATGGAAATGATATCAGGCAATTTTTCCCAAGGTTTCTGAAGTTCAACATGCTAGAAACAGAAACTATACAGCGGTACAACTATACAGCGGTTTTGACTCTTGACTTGTGTCCTTCAATCCCATGCAATTTGCTTGTGACCACAGCACATAAGTATCTACAAACAGACAAATATAAATGTCAGGGCAAATACATACACAAACAACATTTTCCTACGTATATATACGACTTTCCTGAACTCCAACAAAACTTTGATCGCAGCGAACTTTGATACACGAACAGAGTAGACAACAGACTAATTCAAGCAAATCCTAACTTAAATTGAGAAAAACATCACTTACCCTTTTCTCAACCAACCTTGGGAATACTTTATTCTTGAGCTTGGCTGGAAATATTCTTTAATTGAAGTCTTTTAGAATGAAAAATAAGCGTGATCTTTTATTAAACGCACGCTTAAATCCACGCTTAACAGTTCATCTAGTTCCAAAGCACCCACGTGAAAAGAAAATAAAATAACATGTAAAATACGCAAGTGCTGAACTCACGGGCTTCCCTGGAAACTAGTGAAAACAGCAAACATGGCGGACAAATATTGAGAACTGTTTTGGCAGTTTCATTCAAGAGTTACCCACGTTCAAGGCGAAGAATCACGGCTAATAAGCTGGACTAAAGACGCCTCCAAGTATCGTTTCAAGTGAAGAAAGTAACTAATTTTAAATCCTTGAGGAAAAGGGTGAAATGCTGACTACAGCAACCATCAAAACACGCTCAGGAAAAAAGGGAAGATTGTGCAGCAAAATAGCTTTGAAATGATCGATTGAAGTCTTTGGATACTGCAGCCACTGCTTGTGAGCAAAAAACTTCACACTACAAAACTGCTTACAAAAAGAATTATTAGTGTTTGATGGTAAGCAAATTTTGGAAATAATTAAGATGTCATTCTCTCTTTCTTTTTGAGCTGTTTAGGAAACTGCTTTTATGTAGGATTGATAGGAAATAGGTAGCTTTACGTAAAAGTTATGTATCCTTTTACCAGTTATATTTTCCATCAACATGCTATTTGAAAGCTATGTTAGAATGTATTCATAGTAGTGACATAGGAAATAAATAGGTTTATGTAAAAGCTATGTAACCTTTTACTTGTGATAAAGCTTTGTTAGAATGTAACATAGTGAATACATAGGCTACAAATATTTTTCATTTATATGGCATAGAAACGAAATAGCAATATGTAAAAGCTATGTAACCTTTTGGTAACAAAATACTATTGGACATTGACATGCTATTTAAAAGCTACTTTGCTTTGATGCATAGTAAATACATAGGATGCTGACTGGAAGGAAAATCAGAACTTTCAGTTACATAGTAAATACATAGCTATCTGAAGACTGTGTAAAGATTTTGAATAGTATTTACATAATTATGTATTCAAAAGCTATGTTATTTTCAAATAGCCTTGACATAGTTTCAACATATGTTTTACATACTTTGGACTATGTATTGTGTCACATTACAATGTAATGTGGCACCTTACATAAGTTGTGAACAGAACATAGCTAAAACATAGTCCAACATAGTAAAGAAGTAGCATGAGCATAGGTTTTACATATGTCTGGTTCTACAAGGGAATAAAACACACCCTAAGTGGCCCCACTAAATGTAGCTCCTATGTGTTCGGCACCTGTTACTATCCAAGTGGCACCCCTTACATTTACCCAGTCACCCACATCACTGTTAGAACAATTTGTGGCTCTGTGTTGACAATTCCTGTCTTCTTTATTTCAGAATATACTTGGTACAAGACAAGCATCATCGTCCAATTTTTCAACAGTATCTGCCAATGCTCCACCATTCTACCCAGCGGCAGACACAGTGGAGTCTGTAGTGGAGAGCGCACTAGATGACCTTAACCTGGATGATTTTGATGTGAGTGAGCTAGAGAAGGAGCTGAACAATGCTTCACCTGTATCATCAACGCTGGGAGAATCCTTGTCGGCACTGAATATAGCTCCCATGTGCTCGGCACCTGTTACTATCCCAGGGGCACCTGAAGAAGTGGCATCCCAAGCATTTACACAGTCCCCCACCTCACCTTTAGGACAGTTTTCTTCTTCTTCTTATGGTTCTACATCACAGTTAATGTCTGGACAAAAGGTAATGTATTAAATTGGAGGTGACCTCTTTGTAAAGGTTATCCAAATGTTTTGTTTGTTTATTTGTTTGTTTTTGTTTTTATCACAGTTACTGTGTTAAACAAAGGGAGGGGAAGGGGGAGTCACTGTAACATTTTCATCTTCTAGAAAGAAGGGTCATACAAAAATAGACCATGCAGTGAAAGGCATCAAACATTGTGGTTTATAGTGTATGGAAGGAATAGTAAAATCATAAGACAGTACATTTACTTGACTGTTTATGAGAGCAGACAAGCTATGAAAAGAAAGTCAAATGTCTAAGAAGAATACAACAGCAATGTTTCACTTAAATGAACAAAAACTGCTTTACAGCCATGCCTTCAATAGTTGGATGTCATCTAGGAACATGAGAGCAACATAATTCAGTGTCAGCTGTAATCATTGTTTTATTATTTATTGCATAGGGCTCCAATCCTTACCGTGCCAGTCCATTAGTTAGAGGTAGTAGCCTACATTCCACTGTGTTTGACCCCCTTACGGCCCAGCTCCATTCACCCAAGTCATTAGGCTCTCCCCAGATGGCTTCTCCTTTGGGACTCAGCAACAGCTCCAGTGAGATTCAGCGACTTAGTGAAGATCTTATGGCTGCCAGGACCAAGCTGGCATCCTGGGAAGAGTCGTGGGCTCAAGCTAAGCAGGCTTGTGATGCTTGGAAGAAAGAAGCTGAAGAATCAGCAAAGAAGGCTAAAGAAGCTGAACAAGATAAATTAGAAGCTATTATGAAAAAGGAAGAGGTAAAAAAAAGGCCATCCTGTTTTAAATCATTTCATTTGCTAGCTCAAACAGTGAGGCTTGTGATGTAGCTCTAGACTGTGGATGAAATCCTGTAATTATTTTGACCCTTTGAATGAAACATGGCCAGAAATGCCCAGCTGTTTGTTTTGCAGTACTTTTGAATAAAGAACTTTTCACAGTTTTGGCAAAGAATGGGAAATGATGTCTGTATCAATTGTTTGTTCATGAAGGATGAAGACGATTCTTGCTTCTGCAGTCAGACAGCTCTAGGGAGAAGTGTTTCCTTTAAGTACCAAGGATTGGTTTATTCTATCTAATTTCATTTTATTTTCACCTTTGTGCACGTCCTTAAGAAAAATATGTATTCATTGAAAAAGGCAGTGTTCCAAAACTGTTTTCTAAAACGCTTAGTAATTTTATGTTGTGTCCATGTACAGTAAGAAACTCCTGACTAAATGGCATTGAGTGTAGCAGCTACACTCAAATAATTCAATAGAGATTATTCTTGAGCCTGTTATTTACGTGTCCAGTCGTTGGCTTCACTAGTTAATTAAAGGTAGTAAATATTACCACGTCTTAAATAAAAAATATATTCTTTCAACAGGCTGAATCAAAGGTCTGCAGCTTAAAACAGGAAATTGAAGAAATAAAAAACAATTCACACCTACACACACTTAATGCAGTGGAAGATATCAAGGATTTACCACTCCTAAAAATAAGACAGATTCATCGGCAACTTAACTCAGATTTAGAAAAATTAAATCAGGTAAGCAGAAACGACAGTCACATTTTTAATTTATAGTATTTGTTTACTTGTTTGTTTGTTTTTTTTAGGGGGTGCATCCAAATCAGCCTTGTGAATTTCAAAATGCGTCATGTTGCAATTTTGGTTATTTAGCATGTCCCTGTCGTAATTTTGTAAAAGTGATCTATTTATTTCTGTCACTAGCGCAATTCCATCCTTTTTGTGAGTCATTTCCTTTTGTTCATGTTGGTTTTTCAATGTTGTGTGGCTTGTGGTATTCACCTTTACAGGGCCTTTTTTATGTAGCACAATTTTCAAAAACTGGCTACAGGCACTCACCACTGGCGGCCCTTTCAAAATGTGCTGGCAGTCTACAATTTGGCTGCGTTAGTTGGTTTTTTGCGACGTACTTGAGAATACGCTTGACCTGGACCCCCCCCCCCCCATATTTATTGGAACCCAGCCCTTCCTCACAACCTCAACTACACATACAGACTGTAAATACTAAAGTCAAATGTCCTTGTGTAGTGACAACTGTTCTTGAAATGCCAAATTGTTCCTAGTCAGTACTCAACTATAATGTTTTCGAGAGTCCAACCGTTATTTTTAAATCGTCAAAGTAAACACAGAAAAGCAAGACGAAACAACTTGGCAGCAATTTTAGGAGTTTTATTTCACTTTTGTTGAGAGGGTTTAAAAAGCCCTCAATTTCGCCTTTAGTTTTGCTCGTTTGATAAACCGATACACCCATTGTAAATTTACAGTAGACCACAACATTATGAGGATGGTAAGCCTGTGCCCTCCATAAAAGGCAGGTTTGTTGGTCACCCTTGTTAAACCTAGCCAGTTTATGTGTTTGTTTGTTTTAATACACTCCTTTTCTTTTCCAGGTGTTGTACAGTAGAGTAGCCCTAGTATGCAGTCTTTGTGAAGAAAAACAGAGATGTGTTATGACGGCGCCATGTTTACATTGTACCATGTGCGAGGCCTGTGCTTCACAGAGAGCTGAATGCCCAGCATGTCGTGTTCAAATTTCGCAAAAAACCTTGATAAATATACCTATTTGAGGACGTAATATATTACATTTAGGCAGCGTTTAGCCTGTTTTGAATTCCCTTTTAGGACTTGATATGATGTTTAAGAATCTATGAATTTAGCTTTTAAGGTATAATTATCAATGCGTATATTATTCAAAGAATATTTCTTAGGGATTATGAATGCTTGTTTCATCTTCAAATTATTATTATTATTAATATTATTATTTCCTTTCAAGTAATGAATTTATTATGAACTTGGAGGTCGAAGCGTTTTTGTGCTGGGTGTACATTAGTGTATTTATCAGCACTTCTTATTCTAAGGATTACAGAATAAATGTCAAAAGATATGTTGTCTATTACAACGACAGGCTGAAACAAAGAAATTAAACAGCTGTCAGTTCACGACTATATAATGCCAGTTGTTTTAATTAAAACTTCCCCTGGCCACTCCCGCCCACATCCCATGAAAATTGATAAACGACGCCAGTTAATCAATTGGTGTTGATAATTGTTGTTGTTTTGTGATTTTCGATTGTCAGTATCAATCGATCATTTGATTGTTGTCGGTTATCATCGATTTTCATCGATTATCGCGCACGCATAAAATCTTACCTGCAGATCGCAATAGCGTGATTGAACCCTGTGAAGAAAGTTTTGAGTAACAATTTCTCTTTTTTAATTTTTTATTGATTCACACGGCTTATTGTTAACAATAAATTATACAGCAAACAAAGTACGGATACGATTAATTATAACTGATAGGAAAACACACAACTAGCCTGATCCAGGCGTTCAGATAGTGCAGCGCGAGCGAAAGAGCGGGAAAAAAACGAGGGGAGACTAGGGAAGAGGACGAGGGAACGCCAGATTGAATTGCCAGATTCTGGTATACCGTCATGAGCTTTTGAAAATTAATTTCACAGGCGTTCCCTCGTCCTCTTCCCTAGTCTCCCCTCGCTTTTTTCCCACTCTTTCGCTCGCTTTATTTTTCGCTCGCGCTCCACTATCTGAACGCCTGGAACAGGCTAACACAACATATTTCCGCTACGCAATAGCGTGATTTAACCTCGCTGTATTTTGCGTATGTTATGCTTTGTTGATACATTTCGGCTTAGATAAATATGAACCCTGTGAAGAAAGTTTTCAGTAACAATGGTGTGTGTCCGTCCTTCGGTCGTCTGAAGAACAATGTAGCGTACCACTCGGAGCCCAAGCTTACGAGCGAGGAATTTATTCTCGAGTCGGGATGTGACCTTCGAGAGAAACCGTCATTGGGTTACAAGCGACCGTTTACAATTTGAGACTTTGTATGGGGGAATAAAATATTGTTGATTTCGAACGTTAAATAAAACAAAATTTAAACATTTTTTCAGTGAAATGAAAAAACAAACTAAACTTACATCTTGCGTCTTTTTTTTGGGGGGGGGGGGTGGGGGCTTACTTCATCAGTTTAGGCTTTCTTTAACAAGACTGTTGCTACCTTCAGAAGACGAATCTTCAGAGTCCCAGCGTCACTCCCCCAGGTGGGGGGGGGGGGTAGTCGACCCATATTTGGGTATGGGTGAGCCGCTGAGGGTTTGAAACCCTGACCCTGTTTAGGACAAAAAATCCTAAAATACATACCACCCTGTTTAGGACTTGCAATACCCTGTTTATAATTAGGACAGACTCGCGCGAAATTATATACCCTGCTTAGGACAGTCTCGCAAGAAATCACATACCCTATTTAGGACAGAGAGGCCAAAAACCATACCCCGTCCAGCGGCACATCCCCGTATAGGCCATATACGGGAGTACCCCCCCCCCCCGCCGGGCGTCACTCCCCACCCAAAATTTTCCGAGTACTCCCACCCCGGGACCTCGGTTATTGAACTACGCCAACCAACTGATTGATTAGTTTTCCGATGATCGAATCAGGCTGGGGGTATATATACTTTCAACACACTTTAGGAGGTGTGGGGAAGAGAGATCTTACAGCATACAAACGCCTAAAATGTTGCCTTAGGGAAGGTACGTTTTTTCTTGGGGGGGGAGGGCTGGGGAATTTTGGTATTTTTTTCCCAAAAAAGTGTTGGCCCTCCCTTGCGTCTTAACAAAAAAACACCTGACCCCCCACCTTTAGGTGACTGACAAAAGTGCGACCCTCCCCTCACTACTACGTGGTATGTTCCATGCCGTAGAAACCTCAGAACGTTTCGCTTGTGAATGCAAAGTGCTTGATTATGAATATATCTTGATATTGAATGTGTGCGCGCTGAAACAAGGAAAATGCGAACAATAAGTGTAGGATATTTACGTTTTATAGCTGAAGTTTGAATATGGAAGTAAAAGCTTTGAGTATTATAAAAGTTTGAACATAAACTATCTTAAAGGGAAAATACACGCGCTTCTTTCTCTGACTAGCCGGCATTGCTGTTGGTTATTTTAACAGAAAGGTTTATTTGTTTAGCATGCGAAATCTGCCTCTCAAAAACAAATATTTCCTACATTTCCGAATTCTGTTAAAGGCACATATTGGCAGTAAGATTTTGACTTCTATTGTGCAGGACAGTCAGAACAACATTCAGCCAGCCTCTGACTCAAATTCAGAGTCTGACAGTTACAGTGACAGGGTAGAGCGCATTGTTGGATCTACTAGTAACTCTTCAGAACTAAGCGACTCAGGAGATCAGGCAACGGATAGCCAACAGCAAGAAGCTGAAGAAACCATACCTGAGTCAAGTACTTCTCGATACGGACGGAAAAGGACACGAGCCCTCCGAGAAAATTATGTGCCATGGCATAATATACATGTAGAAATGTAACCTAGTACCTACAATAAAACACCAAATTAAATCAAAGTTGGTGAAAAGAAAAACTTAATCTGTAAGAAAAATGGAAAGCAACATCACAAAATTCTCATTAAAAAATTCTGGAAAAGATGTGTGACCCTCCCTTGAATAGCTCACATGAGGTATGGCCCTCCCCTTTTGGTGCTCACTTTCACTGATGACCCTCCCCTCTGAGGCCCCAGCCCTCCCCCCCCAAGAAAAAACGTACCTTCCCTTATTTAGACCAGAACAGCAAAATTCTGCCAGGTCAAAATGGTCAAACAAGAAAAGAAACGCGCGAAAACCTTCAGTTGGTCGCCTGGGAACTAGATTACAGATCCAAGATGGCGAATCCCAGTGACTCTTGGTCTTTGCAAGAAACAGACGAAAAACCTCCAGTTGATAGAGAATACCTCAATGAATGGCCTCCGGTGGGCGAACAGAGTGAATACGGAAAATGCAGGGAGAGAAAAATACCAAGAATCGATCGAAAGGAGCGTGTAGGTGAAATAGGAGTCAGTGGCTTCTCAGATGCAGCGGAGGGTGAATTAAGTGTTTTGTGGGCGAGACCCGCTCTGGCAAGATGGTGGAGAAGGAGACAACAAGAGCGGGATTTAACAGATTCAAAAAGGATGCCGAAATCAGATAATCCAAATACAATTCTGAGATATGTCGCTAGGTAGGTCTACACCCTGTATTCATTCAGATAGAGTGAATTGGGCCACCTCTCTCTAGCTATTGTATTTTTCGGACTTGTCTACATGAGAGATAAGGTCACCCTATCTGCTTGTCAGGGTAGCCCTCCAAGTAGGGTCAACTTTTTGTCTGTTTTTAAACAAAAGCCATGTAAAAGCTCAAGGTAGGATCGCCATGCCATCCAAGGTTGTTTAATACTGTTACATGCCTGCGTAAAAATGGAGAGTGGCTTCATGCAAACCAAGGGATATTTTTCGGCATCATGTGGTTGCAAGGTTAAATCGGCTGAACTTGGTAGTTAGCAATAGCAGTTTGGAAACAGTAATGGCAGAAAAAAGCAGTTAGGCAAAAGCTCTATCAAAAGTGAGCTGACAGTCGGAGTTCAGAGTTGAAGCACAGGTAGCCCAAGCTCAATGAGCTCTGTCGACCTTAGTAATTACCAGCATCACATCACGTAAATTGAGTGTCAGGCTATCATTGCGTAACAGCGAAAATATTAGGCTTTATATGGGGAAAAAATACAGTCCAATTTTATGCCTTACCTTAACTCCTCCTCATTTGTCCTTTTGTGTCTCGTGCGGGTTTGGGGTTGATTTAGGTCAATTTCTTGGGGTATCAGTTCCAATGGCTGCTATTCTCTCATGCAAACCAGAGGTACATGTAGCAGCTGGAAAATACAATAATAATTGTCTTTCTCTTTTTTGCTTGAAGATGAAAAGAGATAAATTAAGGTTCCCATTAGGCTGGTAAAGGTACAGTTGCACATGGGCCAGGGTCTGGAAGAGTATTCTCGGGATCCAGGATTTGACCAAAATATGGTGCAGGATTCAGGAAAATGCAAAATATCTTGATGGGATTTGGCATTTGACTGCTACCCGGGAAGTGGGATTCGCCAAAAATTTGGGCACGGGATGCAGGAGTTTTGGCCTGTCTGTCGAGAATTCGGGAAATCATCATGACCCAAACAAACGTTCTAGTGGCAAAAGTGAATCATCCAGGCAAGTGGGATGCAGGATTCTCTTGAAAAAGGAGTGGGAATGCAGGATCAGGACCCCCCAGTGATGGGCTGTAAGTGGCCCACGGCTAGTTTTTTTTGACAAAGAATGTTACTTTTCACCTCCTAATGGTCCTAATGGTACCATCACTATCCATTTGTCGGTAGGATAGCGAGAGATGAATTTCAGGCAAAAATGGCAAAATCTATGACCCAATTTGATATGTTAGATGAAAATACCATAAAATTCCGATAATAAGCCCCCAGTGGGGTGGCGAACCTGAGAATGAGGTTGCTGAAAGTACCCTTTACGTCCAGTTCTCATCTTCTTTAGCAGCTTTTGTCACCTTCTGCTATTATTGCACAATGTTGCACACCTTCCTCTGTTTCACCCAGTGCCTCACAAGTGTTACCTTCCTCAGAGTTCCCTCCATCTCTCCTCCCTGGTTCTGATCCTTTGTTCTCTTCCACAGTAAAAAGACTTAACCCCAGCCTTACCTGAAGACCATACTTTACCCATTAAGGTGGCTCCCTATAGTTTTATGACCACGCGCGCACTAATGATGCGAGCTGTAGTAATCTGCCCGCGCTCACATAAAATCGTAGTTTTTTTCCTGATTTTTATGACGTCAGCATAGCCAAAAAAAGCAAAGTTAACAGCAGATTTTCTTACATTTCCTTCAGTGAATTTTTTTTAAATTTTGCACATTTTGAGATACTAACATTACCTTTCACATATTATTTTTTGGGAAAATTTTGTCAGAGCAATCCAGTTTAATGGTTAAAATAAGAAATCACGTGATATCGGTGAATCCATCTGAATGACCCCATTTATTTTTCTCCTGCAAAATGTTAGTCAGAATCATTTTCACAAAATAGGAAAGTTTAAAAAAATTTCACCGAGGGAAAATAAAAATATTTAAGAAAAAAGACGAATAAATGGCAAATATCTGTCATCTTTTAGTTGCTTTGTTGCCATGACAATGGCCTATGCCTAAGAAGCAAAACCTGAAAAATAAGGGTAATTATGTCGGTAACCTTACTGGTAAAATTCAGGAACAAAGATTGCAAGACAACAGAACTAGGGCTTCTTTTGCAAGTCTTGCCAGTTCCTATAGTCACTTTTGTAGAAACTCTAGGGAGCCACCTTAATTGCAGTGAAAATAACTAATTTTATATGGCTGTAATGAACCCACACCCAACACCTTTATTTCAACAGCCTCCCTGAAGGAAAATCATTTTTGAAGCAGCAGGTTTATGTCTTAAAGGATAAGATAGCTTTGCATCCTGGAAGTGCTGCCCTTCATGCTGCATTAGGATCTTATTATGATTTACTGCAACAAACTTCACTTGCTTTAAACAGTCTGAACATTGCAACTAAGCTGGGACCACAGGACAAGAATATTGTGTGGCTACAGTTAAAAGTTCAGCGAGGTAAAGATCTGGAAGAGAAAAGGTCTTCCTTTCAGGAGCATCTTTTGAAAAACTCCCCGCTTGAGTATAAGATGCCTTCACCAGTTGAGGTAAGTTGGAGATGTATGCAGACCATCTATGGAAGTACACTAGGGACTGCAGCCTTTCCCATAGATTTATTGTTCTTTTATTACTTGACATGCCCTGGTGTAAGAACACCCGAGAATTTGACAGGGATCCTATTGTAAGTTGTTACCATTACAACACCCTTGACTTTCTTGCAGGATCTTTATGATCTTGGGGATATCCACAGAATCTTTGTAGGACCCACGTAAAGATCTTCAGGGACCTTTAAAAGACCTTAAGTAAGATCTAAGAGGGAATTTACAAGATTCTTGAACATCTTTGAGGTTTAGAGACAATTAGTTCCTAAACTACATTGTACCACAACAAGATCCACATAATTATTCATATTTACATGACCCCTGTACAAAGATGCTTAAAGGACCTTTCGAAGATGTTAACCAAAGTTATCTGCAAACATTATTCTTAGTGACTTATTCTGCAGGTAGAGCGGCATCATCGTAGCACATTAGATGCCAAAGAGTTCTTGCTAGAGTACTGTATGACTGGTACCCCTGTTATCATCACAGGACTGGTTGAGACCATGACTTCTGTTCCTTGGAACTTTCAACACATTAAAGAGGTGAATAATTAGGTATTTTAATCTGCTGTCATTTTAACTTAAAAACTTGTTTTGAGAAATGATACAGGAAAGTTGAAACCACTCAATAGCTCAGTAACTCTCTTTTGGTCTTCACTGAATTATTTAATATCTAATGGGGCTGAGCTCTAAAACTTGGAGAAACAAGTTGAGCAGCTCAGCAACAGTTGAGCCTATTCACTCCGAAGAATGGCAAAATGAAAATTCAAGTACACCCCCCCCAAAAAAAACATTTTTGTTTTAGTAAAATACTAACTTTTAGACAAAACTAAAATATTGAGAACAAATGTGGGAACTGACCTCATTCCTGATTATTTAACCCAAATTTTGGCTGCAGAGTGCAGAATTGAAAAAAGTTTGAAACTCTCAAACAAAAGACACTCCGTGCATCGTTCCGGTCCCCACCTTCCATCCTGTGTAAATATTGGTTAAATAAAAAGTATTATAGTGCAACCGCGCCTTTCAACCACAAGGATACAAGGATACCTCATGGGGTCATTTTTGTTGTCCAAAAAGCCCTTAAATCCAACCACATGTACCCCATCCTACAATCAAATTTTTATAGCCCATTGGAGGTCACATTAACAAGGTTCCACTGTTTGTTTCAAGTGAACCGAAGTCACACAAGATTAAATAAGTGACTGCTTTTAGTTTTTTCTCATATTTTAATATATTTTTCACTCGATTAAAGTTAAATATGAAAATTCATGAACAGAACAATATACTCACAAATATGGAAGTTCCCTATCAATGCAACTCTAAACGTTTTGAAAAGCTTAAATAAACTTTGACACCATTTTTCAAAGGAGACGCGTCACGCACGTTGGTATGGTGTTACGCAGCCCTGAAAGTGCTTGTCACGCACGTCCAAACGCTTTACGCAAAGCTCTTGTTTCCTTAGTTACTGTAAACTAGAGCTTTTTCTTTTCCAGAGAATCGTCTTGTCCCCATCTTCGTATAGCTACCCGTTCTCCAACGAGGTAAAGAATCAAAACGAAGGAAAACGCACCGGTAAAAAACGTAGCAATCGAAATCGAATTCATCTTTTCCAAGAACGGATACACCCAGATATCGGCTGCAAACGCCACCCAAAGAATCCACGCCGTGTAAACAACTCCGAATCCTAAAACAGACAGCATTCCTTTCTTTCTTGGCGGGTATTTGTGTTTAATGAAACACAGCTCGAAGATTGCCGTGACAAAAGGCAAGGTGTGCATATAATCATTATGCCACGAGGGAATCAGCTTCGCTTCTTCTGGCGTTTGACACGAATGCGGATCGGCCGCATATAAACCCCAGAACAAAATACTGACTGTCAGTCCGAGGGGAAACACGAAACAGGCAAATGTGAAGTCACAAACGGACGCAAACACTTCGCTTTTCCGCTTCTTGATCATTCCGAGAAATCCTGTCACAGCCGCCATGTTGAAGTAGAGAAACTGCAACAGCATGTTAATGAATGTCAGGAACTTGAATCTTCCTCCATAACTTTCGTGACTTTTCAGTTTTATCTCCGACAAATAATACGTTACTCCAACCAAATGTACGATGAAACAGAGGTAGTGAAATAAGACCGGACCATATACATGTATACCTGCCATCTTTGTTGTCACGCACGACACGCGGAAACATGCTAATTAATCTCCATTGTCACGTGATGGGTGGATTCTTCAAATAAATAAGTCAAATAAAATAATTACAACACAAAAGAATCGCTCAACATCTTTTATTTGGGGTAGAAGTTCATAAAGCTAGGGGTACATGGAAAAAAAATTATCTTTTATTAGGAAGCTTTCTCACAATTGTGGTTAATAAATAATCTAGTGGGGAAGAATTTCCTACTTACCAATATTTTAGCCTGCATGCAGACGTCTCCTATTTCCTTTGCTTTTCGCGTGAAGCAAAGGATATAGGAGACGTCTGAGTGCAGGCTACCAACATTTCAGTTTTATTTCACTCAATTTATTAGCCAGCAGTCACCAATATGACAATACCCCTTAGTCTTCCTGTTTCAGTTTTTTTTTCCTGCGTTACTATGATCTCACTTATTGTTTCAGACCAACCACTGTTATCATTGTGGTGCATCTTACAGTGCATGCACGACTATTAAACTAGGCTCCTATCTTGATTGATGCTAACATTTGTCCATACCTTGAAGTATTGGGCAGAGCATATTGGCCAGGTTATTGGCCAATAGGCTTCCTTCTTTTTGAATTGCTATAGAAACCCCAAAGCACTTAAGATGAAGGGTTTCACTGATCAATTTTTGATTATTTTATTTTATTTTATTTTTTATGTTTACAGTAGATAATATTTTCCTTAAAATACTTTTAAGAATACCCATGCTCTCAGTGTATTTCACATTCTTTGTATGCTACTCAGGTTGTTGGTGATAAAAAGGCGTCTCTAAAAAGAATGGTGAAAGAATCCACAGAATGGGCCAAGCTTGAACCAGCTTGTAGCTTGAAAATATCAGAGTTTATTGACTTGCTCGGATCATTGGAAGAACCCCTTTACTTGTTTGACTGGAGCATACCAGCCCATGCCCCTGAGCTGGCCAAAGAACTAGTGATTCCTAAATACTTTGCTGGAGATTTCTTACAAAGAACTGCTCCTGACTCTTTGTATAAGGACAGCTGGCCAAGCCTGTTTATCGCACCTCAAGGATTACACAGCGATCTTCATGTTGATGCATTTGGTTCTAACTTTTGGATGGCACTTTTTCAAGGCACAAAAAGGTGAACAAAGTGCAAAAATGACTGTTTGTATTAAGATGTGTATCACACTTATATACACTTCATTAAGGGATAACAGAGGTTTATCAAGTGGTCAAGTTAAAATAATGACATTCTGTATCTCCAAACTTAAGGCTCATCTAAAGTTGCTGAGATCATTATTCTCAGAACTTGACTGTTTTCCCCTAGACCTTGCACAATAATATTATTTTTTTTCAAGGATAATGGAGCAGACATACAAAGAATTGAGAATGGTGCAAAATACAGGGCTTTTTACTTCTTCCGGCTTGTGCCCTCATTACCCATGCTTGCTGCTCAGTTCCTGTTATTATTCTTCATATGCATGCATAAAAAGCAGCTAGGCACAAGAAGCCCTCATGGCCAGAGCTTAACCCGATTTGTGTAGCATGAAGGAACTGAGAGTATTGCTACTCCCCATTGGACTGGATACTAGCCCATCACAGGGTTAGCCTTCTTAA